>CABFWB010001357.1:96251-131055 GCA_902151455.1 Timema bartmani | reverse complement strand
CTTCTTTAGAGCCTTCGCCATCCTTAGGCTTTAACACGTCATGATATAAAGATTTAGCTTTACTCTGAACAATGGCTAAAGTAACTGGGGCACTACGTTGGTTTTGAGATTCAATCCACAACGAAAGCATTTTTTCCATCCTTTCAATGCGCTCGTTTCTTGTACGCCTAACCTTTGTCACACTGAGCCCTGAAAAGTTTTCCACACTGCACTTAATTTTTATGGCATTTTTCCCTATAGTGCGAATAGTAGTTGCAGGTAGGCCCAAAGCTGCAGCAATGTCTACACCGCGCTGACCAGATTCGAGTCACTGTATTATGTCCATTTTAACAGCCAGACTAATTGATCGTCTGTTTTTCTTTGCAATTAAAGTGTCAGATAAATTACATGGACGTTTAGCCGCCATTGCAAACAGATAACAACCACCCCTAACTAAAATAAAAAACAAAACAAATAAACACAAGTTGTGCGAGAACTAAAAATATATATTAGATATAAAATCAAAGTATGGTAAACACAATTCACACGCAAACTTAAAATGTATTAAATATAAAAAAACGCAAAAGAAAAGTAAGATAAACAAAATACCCACGCGAACTTAGAATATAAAAACTACAAACAAAGCTAAACACAAGATTATATGCTTGAACAAAACTGCTTAGCGTGCACCATATTAAGTGTTGCCAACTCAGTAATGCTGAAAATCTCTAAGTCATGTGCAAAAAGTCTCAATTTTCAAGTAAAATATTCCAAATTTAAAATACTGTAAGCAAACAAAATATATTTTTCAGCGTAAAAATACCTATTTATAATACTATTATTATTATTAACAGGTGGGTTGTTGTTTGGAAGGGGGTGGGGAGAAATTTCTGACGTGACCTGCATGACTCATAGGCCTATTAGGCCCACACAAACGGGAACTAGGCGGTTGACACTTGGCGCGCATTCAGCTGAAAAACAACGTTGTACCCAATAGCGGACGTTATGTAAAAAAAAGGGTCACAGATTATTAACAACGTTGTAACCAAACAACATTCTAATAGGCAACGTTATAGCAGGACTTACTGTATATTATGGTAAGTACATTTTTGAAATTTCATCTTAAATCAAAAAATTTCATTTAAAGAAATTTCAAATAAAAATTACTGTTGTAGTATAAATTATTTTACAGGACCTCATAAAATTATTAATACTCTAATAGAAAAAAATTAATTAGTAAAATTTCCTAATTGTATCAACTACGTACCTATATAAAATATCCATTCATAATTTTTTCTTTTTATCAAATATACTTATTATTTTTGGCATTATAATGAGGTAGTATACCACATATAATTATAAGAGAATAATAATCCCATTAGTCGATAATATAATTGATTTAGACAACGGTGGTCGTGGTTGTGGTAATATTTCTGCTACTACAATCTAGCAAAATTATTTTAAAAACTTTTTTAAATCAAAATGTATACTTACGAAAAATGTTATTTATGAAACTATGGCATGATAAACTCAAATCTCACTTAAAAACTTGAACTTAAATATATGTAGCAGTTATTTGTATGTGAAACGAGTTTTATATTCTTTCAAATGGGATTTTTCACACGTTTCCTGAAAACACTGTTATTGAAAAGTCATGTCTTTATATATAAAGCACTTGCAACTTTATAAACAAAATCACTCTAAAAGCAATCACTTGAAAAGCTCAAGAATCCCCACTACTGATATATCCTTCGCTCATGATTACAGATAAGCCACATGTTCCGCTGTGCACGTATTCAAGGCTTAGACACGACAGAGGGCCTGCTCTTGTTTGGAAAGGAGCACTTCTATGTGATAGATGGCTTCACTTTGCTCAAGTCCCGGGAGATCCGGGACATTGAGTCCCTCCCAGAGAACATTCATGAGCCTATCCTTCCCTCTCCAGGCAGTCCGCGCCGCTCTCGGGCCATGAGACAGTGTTCCAAGTTCTCCTACGAGGACATAAGGTAAAATATAGGATAGCAATATACCCTTCTGCTGAAGACAGGCCTTGAAAACTATTGCCATTTGTTTTAATTGGGAAGTTTTATGCCTACAAGTAAAGTAGGGTCGAACCCAAATCTGAATCTTGGAGAAAAAAATATGGACATAAGAGGAAATATAAATATAATGGAATAATATTAGGGCTGTCAAATTCGATTCCTTGATACCTCGATACCCTCATTTCTTACTGGTATCGAAAGAACCGAGAATCAATCTTAACATTACGATTCTCGCTATTTCGATTCTTAGCTCTCAATAAAACTGGAAACTAAACAACACGGCAACATTCAGAATAGGTAATAATCGATTATCTCTCATATTAGTTTAGTTGCCTTTTCACTTAAATTTCGGAAAATTCTAAATATACCATATTGCCCTGAATATATACAAACCTAACATTTTGAGGTGTTCTGAATGAAAAATAAATGGTCTTGAGTATAATAGGACCCGACATTATGACATTAAGAAGGGATAAAAACTTAACAACTTTGACACACTTTTTTTTAAAGTATAAGTCAAGTGAGACTGTCAGAATATATGAATCAATTCTAAACAAACAATTGATATATAATACGTAGACTAGGGATGGCAATTTTCCGTTATATTTCGATTTATATATCATTAATTGATATAGCACAAGGTGTTATATCAAGAGTTACGATATTTCGATCAAATTAAGATGGCCGCTCTTTGAATAAGACAAGTTTAATAAAAATGGAGTAAAAAAAAGTTATATTTATTTTAATTCAATAGATTTAGTAAGTCTGATATATTGTTGCCAAAACACTTCATCACTAATTTCTGGTGAGCTAATGTGCGTAGGATTAATTATGGTAGACAACTTTATATTTTTGTAACGTGTAAAATGTGTTCTTCTTTCCATTATAAAATCCTCAATTTATTGTATTAATTTTGAGTTTGTATGAATTTTTTTGTTTTGGTTTTCAGTTTTGAAGACTTTTAGTGTGTTTAGTAAGTATCTATAAGTTTGTGAGATTAAAGTGACCATGTGTTAGTTGAAATGGTCGAGTCCAAGTTTCACATTGATGGGGGAGTTAGGGTATCAGGCACGTTAGATTTTCTATACAATAACAATTATTATTAAATATCTAAAAAAATGGTTTTTTACTGTTTTTACAAAGCTAATCTCTTTTATGTGATGAATAATAGTTATATAAAAAGTTTTTATTTTTAAGTACCCCTACTTAAGTATTTTAAGTTGCTAACAGTACATTACTTAAATTTTCTTTCCAATGTCATTAATTCAAAACAGTACACATTCATTTAACGATCCTATTTATTGAATTAAATAGACTTGTGTTCTCGACAACTGTTTATTTACCTTTTTTATTTATTATTTACAAATGTTTGATACAATGAGGCTTCATTTGTAGATAATAATACATTTTTAGTATAATCTATCCACCTTTCCTATACCTTCTCCCAAATATAATACAAATACCTCATAAAGCGAAAAGAAGTTTTCCTTATAGAAATGTTTAGTATAATGTAATTCCTAATTATTTCATTATTTTGATTATATGATTTAATACTTTGTAAAATTTATATTTTTTTGCTAAAATTATTTCTTTTTGTCAAAATTAATCATTTGTTTTTGTATTACTATGAACCTTTTTTCGTTTTTGGTACGCTATGAAGTTGAATATCTACATATTTTCTTATAGCCTGCATACTTACTTTGGTGTTACTGGAGTAGAAATAGTTTAGACAGTACACTAAAAAACACACAAACATATTTTTAAGGACAAGCTTTCGCTGTCACAGGCACCTTCATCAGGTCAAGAGAGTCTACTCCGGTATCACCAAATTAAGTGTGCAGGCTATCACTCCTAATTCAAACCATAACTAAATGTTAACATTATTTCTCATAATTCATTCATTATGGCATCCATACATTTAGTTAAGTGTTTAATAACTGGTCTGGGATCTGGTTGTTAAGTTCCTCCTATAATTATAATTGGTTCAGAACCATAGATAAGCTGTATTAGAGCTCTAAAACAAATTTCATTTGAGAAATTGAAGGGAAAAAAATTGTAAGAATTATACACGTATTTAGTTCTAGTTCTAGTGTTTCTCATGGCCTAAATTATATTTTGATATACTTAAAAAAAAAAAAAATTCATTAATAGTTTTAAACTCTAAACGATATGTTAGAACTCTTTTGGACATATCTTTTCCACTGACATGTTGTTATTTCCATTGTTAGGGAGGTTCACAAGCGGCGCTATCTGCTGCAGCCAATGGCGCTAGAAGTGTTCTCCGGAGATGGACGTAACTACCTGCTGGCATTCCCTCGGAAGGTGCGCAATAAGATTTACCAAAGGTGAGCAATTAATTATTCTACTCTTGGTTTTAAGGCTTTATTTCTACAGTTTTTACTAAACATTGAAAGGAGGATGGAAGGGAAAGGCCCTCACACTTACTAGGTGGCGTTATAGATTAAAATAGGAAACAAATGGACAAAACACAAGATAATAAAGGAAAATATTCAGAAAAAAACAATAGAAACCAAATGGTGGAAGATAATGGAGGAGGGAAAATGTTGTAGCTCTGTAAACAAAACAACTATATTAAACTAAATATTTTATCCTCCTTTCAATGTTTAATATAATATAGCCATTTGGCTACAGTTTTACTATTTTTGATAAATTATAGTAAAAATACCAACACTTACATACTTGTGGCATATATTTAAATTATGAAAATTAAACCGTTGTTTTCTTGTCATTGCACATGTGTAGCAAGATATTTGATTGAATATCCACAGATTTATGGCATTTGCTACAGCAATATCAGACAATGCACAACAGTCCGTGGCAG
This sequence comes from Timema bartmani, assembly GCA_902151455.1. Lineage (NCBI taxonomy): Eukaryota > Metazoa > Arthropoda > Insecta > Phasmatodea > Timematidae > Timema > Timema bartmani. Next base: position 126,192 of record CABFWB010001357.1, on the reverse strand, counting down.
GACAGAAGAGAACAGCCAATGTAGAGCAAGGGGCAGGACTTCTCTCAAACCTTATTGGAGAGACATCTGTCACTCAAAGATGGGTGGTAAGCAAATGTTACTAAATAATTAGTGTTAGTTATTATTATTATAATGGATAACACTACTTCGATTAAATGTCATTACTAACTAATTTTCTCCATTTTTTCTGATTATAAAATGTATCTTTAAGGAAAACCTTTTTCCATTTTGACGTATGTTTAGTTATATTGTGTTTGTTCCATTTAATGTGTATCTATCTCACTTTACTGTATCTCCTTCCATACACCAAAAAATACACTAAAAATCAATAAGAGGTTTTTCTTAGAGAGATTGTAATGTTATTTTTAGTACCCTGGTTTATTTTATGAGGAGAATAAATGAATCGATCATGAACAAAAACCCAGGCCATGAAAGTTGTTAACTTTCGTTATAACTATAGCTAGAATCTGGTTACTTTTTCAAGATAGTAATAATTCTTTGTGAAGTCAGGTTATTAAATAAATAAATAATACCAGAGCAAGTAAAACCTCCTGAGACCACACCATAATAATGTTAATAACATTTTAATCAAATTCACCTTAATTTTACAAATACACCATGGACTCTCAATGTACACCATGCTTATATTTTACCCAGTTGGCGGGTTTTCTTGACAACAGATTTAAGATTTCCAAACGCACTAGCGCTTTCTACTAGTTAAATAAAACACTTGGTTGCTACATGATTGAGTAATAAACGCTTTTTGGAATTAAAATAAAAAAAGTGTTTTTATTTTATCTTACTAAACAAGTTTAATAAACTATTTCCTATTTCCGTGACAGGTATTAAATTCTTTAAATTTTAAATTTGTATCTAAAATAGTTATATATTTTTCTTATCTTATATTGTTATCATTTAGGGGTGTGCAAAGTCCACTTTTTCAATTCAAAGCGAACTCGAATCAAATATATGAGATATTCTCGAAGCCGAATCAAAGCTATAATATTCTTTTGTTAGTGTTTTTACACTAGAAAAAATATATTATATTGTTATTTATTGAACTTTATGTACTGAAATTACTTAGAAAATGTTTAATTATACTTATTGTTACTAATATTTCATTTTAATCTGAAAAGTCCAGTTATATTAAAACTTACATTTTAATTACTTGGGGTTTTTTCCAAATAAATATTGTTTTATATTATACATAAATGGCAATAATTGACCATAAATTAAGTATTTTAGCTGTCAATATTTTAATTGACGGAGCTTTGAAGCCAGAAATTTTTTCGAAGTGAAATTGAAGCTGACATTAGTTTCAAAGTTGAGTCGAAGCTTCGCACACCCCTATTATCATTAGATTTATACTTACCCGGATATCCATAGGCAGGAATAAATGACATGCAATGAAAACTAATCATATGATATATTACTTTACATATATTAAATGGTTATTTCATTCTTTATTTAAAATAACAAAATATTCTTACATTTATTTCATATGCTATTGAAATAGCTATAAAAGGTTTTATTTATAATTTAAAGGAAGTTAGATATCCTTAGAGTCCACATTGTCCAGCACTGAATGTCACTTCTCTGTTATTGGTAAGAAAGGGTATCCTAGTTGTGTAATTATTGTGACCCCAAGTACTGATCCTAGTAATTACCCTCCCCTCCTCCCTTAGAAGTATTCCCGAGAGTATTAGTGTCTTCTTGCATATTATGGCTAGACCCCAAAGGTATCCACCAAATTGAAAGTAATTACACATTTTATTACAAGATATAATATATATTCACATCCAATGTCCATGCTATGTTTTTGTCCTTTATGTTATTTTTTCTGTGTACATGTTCCTATCTGAGTGTCCTATCATTCCTTACTAAACTCCTCTTTCTCCTCTTTTGTGTTTATTTGGTTTCCTCTAGGGCTCTGCGAGTACTCGGATTTCGAGCTTCGAGCCGAGCTCGTCCTTTAAGCTCGAGATCGAGATTGAAAGTTTTGTAGGTTCATCATTTTCGAGCTTTCACTTGATGTACTTATTAATCCATTTTTAAAACAAAATAGTAAGTATAGGCTATTTAACTTAGATAGTATTGGCATTTCCACGTATAAATCATTCGATTACTTTACACATCGTTAAAAATTAATATCAATTTTCACATTAATGACATAATAGAGCTTTAGAACCACTTTTGACCGGCAAATTTGTTCAATATTGTCATCCATTTTGAATAATACTTGATTGAAGTTGTTTACTTGTATTGCCATGAAAAAGCAATGAAAATAATAATTAATGTTAAATTAAAAATGCAATATCAAGAATATATTATTATATTAAATGTTTTCAAACTTAAGATATTTAAAACTCATATTAATTAATATGTTTAGTTACAAAACTAGTATTAGTTTGTTACTATTTAGTTATATAATTATGTTGGTTAACCTCTCTAAAATCAATGTTGATCTTATTTATCGCAATACATATTTTACCAAACTTACCATATTTATATTAAAAAAGCATTTACTATTACATATTGTTTGCTAGAAATATTATTTTATCTATATTATTTTTAATTTTAAAGTATGAGCATCAACTTTTATAAGCATTAAAAATTGAATTGAAGTAAATTTCTCAATAAAATAATGTCTAACGAGAGCCCGAACAACGCGCATGTGCAACTATGCATAGAGGATTGGAAATGGAACAGTAGACGTGATCATGCACGATTACACTAAATACGAAACACTTCAAATTTTTAACTGTTTATGATTCTTACGTTTTCTTATAGAGTAAATTAAGTTACTGAAGCATATTTTGGGAAATATTAGCTTATTAAAGCGTCAATTTAATTAATTTTTTATCAAGATAGTGTTGAAACACACTGCAATAATGTAAAATGATAGTGAAGGAAGCCAATATGAAAGAAAAGTTTGGTTAGATCTAAATATAAACAAACACACTTCTTTATTTCTTCTTACACTTTTACACCTCCCACTTTTTCAAACTTCCACAGTTGCACATTATTTAGAATTTTCGGAAATATCTATTTTCCATTTGAAGAGAAATTCATGAAAAAGTAATATTTCTTAAAATTCAAAACAATGTGCTACTGTGGAAGTTTTGAAGAAGTGGGAAGTGTAAAAGTTTAAGAAGACAGAGAGAAGTGTGTGTGTTTATATCTAGGCCTAACCTAACTATTCTTTCAGGTTGGCTTCCTTTAATATCACCAACCTTACATTATTTTGCAGTGTTTCTACAGTGTCTTATTATACATTTTGAAACTAAATTTTTTTTAGTGTTAGGCTATTATTTTTAAATTGTGTTTTTCTAAGTGTTATTTCTAATTTAAAAACCTACATTTCCATTTATTAACTTTTTTTTCTAAAAGTATTTTTATTTATAAAAATGAGTGTCATTCATATTTTAAGAACATGTTTTTTTAATATATTTTTTAAATCTGAAATTTTAAAGATGTGATACCTATTTACATTTAAAATAAACAAATAGGGGGGCTATATAATCTTTAAAATTTTAAAATTATGAATATATTCAAACTGGGGAGCTTTTAGAAATCTCGTCTCGAGTTTAACTCGAATGAAAAAACCCAAGCTCGCAGACCCCTAGTTTCCTCTTTTAGGAAGTTTCATTACAAGTTTCACACTCCCTCATGATGAGTTCTGATAGAATGAAACCTAGGTTGAGGCATTGGGCAGTAACTATCACTTTTCTTAAGAGGCAGGTATTACCTCTTTGTCCCAGAATAGCACTGTCTTTTGTGAACTATGATCTTCACATTGTAACAGCCATATTGTGTGTGTTCCCTTTTATGTACTGCTAACTCTCTTTTATTTTATTTAAAATTATAATATAGTAGTTAACCTCAGCAAAAACTTGTCAAAAGTTTTTTACTAACTTTTTACTAATGCTTGCTTTGGACAAATTATGTTTGTTATTTTCTTAATTTAAAGGTCAATTAATTTAATGGTTTTAAATTTACTTAGATTTTTTTATATGTAATAATATGTAAAAATAATGGTCTCAAAACATTAGAATAAGTACTCCCAAATTGTATGATTTACAACCATCTAGTACATCATTACAAAGTTTTCTTGAAATTCAGGTAGTAACAAACCTTTTAAATATTTTCTAAACAAAGGAGTGGCCATTTAAAAGAATATGGCTAGGATTTGGAAAATTGTATGTATAAAATAAAAGGGTATGTGATCCTTGCATCCATACTTATCAATTCCCAGTGCTTTTGGGACCAAGCCAGAAGTCATACTGACCCAGTGTATTTTTTTAGCGAGGGGAGATATCCAACTTCCAGTACCTGATTCACCTAAACACCCTGGCAGGGCGCTCGTACAATGACCTGATGCAGTACCCTGTGTTCCCTTGGGTTCTGGCTGACTACGACTCTGAAGAACTTGATCTGACTGACCCTGCAACATTCAGAGACTTCTCACGCCCCATGGGGGCACAGAGTGTCGACAGACTTCACCAATTCAACAAAAGGTTGGCTCATACTTTACCAATCTAAATTTGGTTTTATGAAAACTTGTGCTATGTTTACTCTTGTCTCTTGCATTTAACTTGTTGATCAAGGTTCTTTACTTAGTTTTTTTAAAAGACAAAATCTTACATATATGTTCTCCAGTCTCAATTTCCAATATAAAAAAAAATTGTTTATGTTTCAAGTCGTAAATTTTAACAAGACAGCATCTTCAATGTCAACACAAACATAAGGATTTGAAAATTCCTGACAGTTTTTTGTATTATTATTTAAATGTTTGGTTGATTTCACAAATAGTACTAATAGGTGACACATATTTATAGCATAGAATAATGATTTGATGCTGTCTATAAATATCCATCCACAAACCAACTTATTTTTAAGATTGTATTTGTGGTATCTACAGGTATAAAGAATGGGACGACCCACATGGTGAAACTCCTCCATATCATTACGGAACTCACTACTCCTCTGCCATGATTGTTTGTTCTTATCTGGTGCGAATGGAACCCTTTGTTCAACACTTCCTCAGGCTGCAGGTATGTAGCCTACCATATGAGCCAATGTTCCAATTATACAACTGCATAGACCATGTTTGCAGGTATGTAGCCCATCATATGAGCCAATTTTTCAATCATACAACTGCATAGACCATGTTTGCAGGTATGTAGCCCACCATATTGTAACGTTGTTACAAACATGAAAGAGAAAATCCTGTTTTGGCTCACCTATTCTGCCCCATTTGGCTAGTCTGCAACAAGGCTCCAACACTTCGTGCGCGCCAGCAAAGGTCCTGGTATCAACGGTCGACTAGCCGGCGCGAAATTTGAATAATTTCCCGATCATCGGAGATTCATCTAGAAACTGTGCACTCCCCTCACCCCTCTTCACAACCGTGCTTCCCGCGAAATGAGAACACGTGATTGTGACTTTGTGTATAAAACGGCTGGACTTTATTGCCGAGTTACTCATTTCTCTGCATTCTTTTAGGTGAGACAATTCAAAATTCTGTTTGGCATCATGGACTCTAAATTTAATGTTTCGGCAATATTAATTTAAAACTTAACTTAAAGCTTCAATTCAAATGAGACTGCAGGATTTCCCTGGAAGTCATAGTTATTCAGTCAAACTTTAAACAAATATTGTAATAGCAAACTCGTCTTGTCCGCTTTACGGATGGGTTCGGGGTTTATCACATCGCCACCTTGGTGCGCAAGATACTTTATAGGATCTTGTTGGAAATATGACTTTACTTGTCAAAGTTAAGAATCTTAGTCTTTTGAAATTATGTGCTTGTTGCTCAAATCTGGGGCCGCGAGCCCGCGCTCTTAGCTCATTAATCATGTTAGTGGTTAGGTTGGTTAACTTTAATGATATTTATTAGATTTCTTATTACCTCTTTACTGCAGCTTGTAATGGCAACTAAAACGAACCATTATTGTCTAGCGTACTCTAGTCTTTTACATCACTACTGGAGAGTCGCCAAGGGCGACCAGTATATATCTCTACGATAGTTCTTTTTATCAGCAGGTTATCATTTCTATATGTAGTTATTATGGATATACTTCTTTTCCTGGACAGGGTCAATTTAAATATGTTTGATTGTTAATACTTTGCTGTACCTTCTTAGAGTCTTGGGGTCATGCCCCATTATGTTTATTTCGGCTAGTTTGTTATGGCTATTTGTTATTATTATCAACGCCTTTACACTGAGCATGTCTCGCTTTCTCTCTCTGCGAGTATTGTTGTTTACTGAATAAAAAAATAAAATAAACTCGTAATTAACCTGCCTTTTATTTATGGTAATGTGGACCATCTAAATTAAATGGGGGGTTACAATATGATCCAATATTCCAATCATACAACTTCATAGACCATGTTTGCAGGTATTTAGACCCCCATGTGATCCAATATTCCAATCATACAACTGCATAGACCATGTTTGCAGGTATGTAGCCCACCATATGAACTAATGTTCCAATCATACAACTGCATAGACCATGTTTGCAGGTATGTAGCCCACTATATGAGCCAATGTTCTAAACATACAACTGCATAGACCATGTTTGCAGGTATATACCCCACCATATGAGCTAATGTTCCAATCATACAACTACATAGAGCATGTTTGCAGGTATGTAGCCCACCATATGATCCAATATTCCATTCATACAACTGTGTAGACCATGTTTGCATGTACACTTTTTTTGCTCGTTTCTACTATGGTACACCATATATGATGGTGCCATAATGGAGCCCATCAAGGTAAGACTATATATAAGCTTTTACAGTAGATTTAGTACTAATCAGTATCATCATAATCAAATTTAATTACATTGACCAGTAAAAAAGTACTTTTTAATGTAAGTTTTTATTAGGGTTTGGACCTCGAATCCTTTGAATCATTAATGATATTTGAGATTCGAGAAAAAGTTGGATTCTGGACCCAAATCCTTAAAAAGAATTATTATATAATTATTATTAATTGTTAGAAATCCTTAAAAAAGATTTTTTCAATTTTTCACGTGAAATTTATTTTATAACTCTAAAACTGTTTTTTAATGGTTCAAACCTGTTATAATAAATAGGATGAACTTAACAACCAGGCCCCTGACCAATATATTAAAATTTAGTTATTATTTGTATTTTTTTATAATTATTTTTATAAGATTTTTTCGAGGGGTATTTTTGGGTAATTTTTTCTATCCAATTCTACATAACTTCAGCTACTTTTCAACATAGTTTCCGTTGTTATTTAAACATTTTTTGTATCGTTAGATAAGTTTTTGTAGACCATCGTCATACCATTTGCTATACAATTATTTTTATTATTTACTTTATCTTTATATAATTAACTAACAAAGTTGGAATGTTTTATTTTCCTTAAAACCCATCATTTTAATTCAAAATAGTCAAATTCTTCTGCCTTCTCTCCTATACTAGTTAAATACTTTTCAGAAACTTGACTGACATAGTTATAACCTGAACTCATCATCTTGAACCAAATGCACTGTGAACATTAAAAGTGTGCTCTGGCCTCCATACCCCAAAGTTAGTTTCATGAGAAATTATTAGTGTAATACTAGATTAATTCAATTTTAATTATAAGTGGAATTATTATCTGTGTTAAGTAAATACAATATCAAAAATGAAATATGATTACATATAACAGCTATACGAACATAGACTATAACATTTTTAAAGAAGTTTTAGCAATTCATAAAAAGTCAAGTTAAAATCGAAGAATCAATTTATAAATGTGATGGCTATATGAGCAACAAGAAATGATATATTGAAAAGTTTGGCAATTTAATTACAAGTCTAGGTTCTTAAGTATTAATATTGTAACAAATAATAAAATATTATGAACATCACAATTGTAAACATATTAAAGTTGTTAACAAGTATAAAAGTTTGATTAGAAAACATGTAAATGACTAGATTTTGGTTGATATGATATTAAAACGGCATATCTGAATAAAGAAATGTGATTGAATAAATTTGTTAAAATTGAATTAATTCTTAATTTATTAATCCCTTGTTCCTTAGTAAGTTTCCATTTTATTGGAAATGTGCTTCTGTGTTTACATATTTCGATGCATAACAGGCATCATCTTCAGGACTATTAAAAAGAAAAAATCAAATTAATATGGCTCAACCACGCCCTGTTCATGAATACGAAAATAACCTAAAAGTTGAATAAGAAAGAAAAGAAAATATTGTAAAAATGTTCAGTAAATGAATTATCTTATTTACCATGGTACATTTTGACAATATTTTCTTTTCTTTCCAATTCAACTTTTAGGTTATTTTCGTATTCATGAACAGGGCGTAGTTGAGCCATATTAATTTGGTTTTTTCTTTTTAATAGTCCTGATTATGATGCCTGTTATGCATCGAAACATGTAGACACAAAAGCACATTTCCAATAAAATGGAAACTTACTAAGGAACAAGGGATTAATAAATTAAGAATTAATTCAATTTTAACAAATTTATTCAATCACATTTCTTTATTCAGATATGCCGTTTTAATATCATATCAACCAAAATCTAGTCATTTACATGTTTTCTAATCAAACTTTTATACTTGTTAACAACTTTAATATGTTTACAATTGTGATGTTCATAATATTTTATTATTTGTTACAATATTAATACTTAAGAACCTAGACTTGTAATTAAATTGCCAAACTTTTCAATATATCATTTCTTGTTGCTCATATAGCCATCACATTTATAAATTGATTCTTCGATTTTAACTTGACTTTTTATGAATTGCTAAAACTTCTTTAAAAATGTTATAGTCTATGTTCGTATAGCTGTTATATGTAATCATATTTCATTTTTGATATTGTATTTACTTAACACAGATAATAATTCCACTTATAATTAAAATTGAATTAATCTAGTATTATATATTTCGTTCCTTACTACCATTCATAATGTTTTTTAAGAAAATTATTAGTGGCTGAAACATCTGTCTGGGGAACTACTCACAATCCCTCAGGAGCAGGAGCAATGGCGTGCGGTGATTTTTCTCAAAGAGGACTAGGTTCTAAGACACCTTTCATTATGGCGCTAAAGAGGAATACTCTCCATATAATGTACAATATGTAGATTAGCAAATACACTTTTACAGGTCATAGGTTACGCAATTTAGCTCCCTTCAACCGATTCACAATATTTAGACATGGACTAAACAAACACATACATAAATAAAGATATAAATCAAACAAAAGCTAGGGATGGGCGGGAACTACTATTTATTTCAGAATGGGATGGGAAGAAAGTCAAAATATCAGGACGGGAACGGAAAATTTTAAAATTACGCTTTAGAATAATTTTAGATTAAAAATATATTAATTTCTAAACTAATATGGTAAGACTTTTAAAAGTTATTATATTATTAAAACCTGTTTCAGTGGCCACATGGTCTAAGGCATCACTCTCGCAATAGATTAGACTGCCGATGACGGGAAGATTGTAGTTAGATCCTGACCGGGTGTACTAAGGATGGTTTTTCCTAAAGGGTTTCCCACTCTATCCACGCAAATGTGGTACACCCCCTCTAAATTCATTCTTCCTCATCCTTAACACACTAGTCACTAGTAAATAGTCATACAGGCCTAACTGGAATGGGTTATAAGATGCCGTCCTAAAAAAAATTGCCAAAGTTAATAAAAATATTAAAAAACTATAAAATAGAGGTTTGCAAATAGCATTTTTTATCAAATCAAATAACAAAATTTTAAATTGATATCAAATAATACAAATCAAATAGCTAAATTTATTAAATTTTTCATGGATATTATTTTTACTAGTTAATTTCTTTTGAAAATCGTGTTTTAGATATAATTATTTGCAGAGCACAAAAAATACAACAAAACATAATTTTTGGCACCTTTTCAATGTGGTCTAAGTATGAAACTGCAAAATATTATTTAGGTTTGAAATACCTTAAAAGTTACTTAAGTTTATTAAAACCCCTTAAATATTATCTAGGTTTAATACCCCTTAAATGTTCTCTCTAAGCTTGATACCCCTTAAAGGTGCTTGTTTAACACTCCTTATACTCTATACCTGGCTGACTCACTCGCCAACAAACGACATGTTGATCCTTCATAAATGGTTGACCTTGGCAAGGTACTTCCTTCCCCCCTTCCTCTCATTTCCACACCCCAAAAGATAATAGGTAGAATATATCTTTTTCCTTGTGTAAATCTTTCAAGCACTTTCACTTGCTGAACTTAACAAATAACTGTTGATAGACAGAGTACAATAAGTCATGCGCCTCCCCAACTTGTTTTTCTCTCTACAAGTGGTAAAATAACACCCTCCTCATCCCAGCAACCAACTTTGCTAAGTAACAAATAAGAAGACTGTCTACCAAAGAGATTAACGGTGATGAGTCAGCAGTAATTGCTTGAACACCAGCACCGCGCGCCCTTTGTTTTGTTTCCCGCCAGAAACTTTTCGGCCACCCCTAACAAAAACATGAATAAAAATAAACTAATAAATAAGTGAACAAAAAAATAAAAAATTAATAGTAGAATCTTACCTTTATTTGTATATTAGTGTTATCCTTCTGTCACCTTTCTGAATGAATTTGTGGATAACAGCGTCATAGAATGATTTTTGACTCTGCAGTTCATCTAGCAAGCCTTTTTCAACTTGACAACAGGAAACGTGTGGAGACCCTATTCTCAAGCTGGGTGTTATGCACAGTCGTCTTAATACATTTCAAACAAATCAACAGTGGATGTGCTCAATGGTATTGTTGATAATAAACAACATAATTTATATGTTTCTTGGAACGCTTCTTCTGCTAAGTCTGTTTCTTCCAGGTACTTCATAATTTCAGTCACAGTCTTGTTTGAAAAGTCTGGTAGTCTCATTCCGAAAATTTCCAAAATTGAAAAGACTACCATAGCTTGACTTAAGTGACAAAAATAAACTTAAAAAAAAATCCAGATTTGAAGCGCTGAATTTTCTTTAATCTAGCAGCTCAAGAAATTGCAGCTCATTAAGATCTTGAAAACTCATCTCCATTTGCCCAACCATGGTGTCAATAATTTCACTAATATTTATTTCTGGGGTTCAATGAGTCATCTTTTCTACGTCTCTTCAAAGTCGTTTCTAGCATCTTTGAGGTGAGAAATCATCTCTTTTACTTTATCAATGCAATATTTCACCTCGAAAGTTTTGGTTTGAAGAATTTTGAATAATGTGTCGGCGAGAGAAAAAATGTGGTTGAAAACCTTCAGTAGAAAGGTGAAATCAAAATCTCTCAATGATGACGAATACCCCTTAGCAGTCACGAAAGCATCAGTATCCCAACAATCTGGATTTTCAGCAATATTCTCAAAAAAACTGTATAAGCTTTGTTTTATTTTTACTCACCATGTGCACAATTCTGGAATTGTAATTCTACCTTGTACTGGCAACTGTTGGAAACCTCCTCTTTACCTCAGATTGATTAAGAGTGTTAATGCTTTTCGATGAATGGGAAAATTTTATAATAATGGAAATTGATAAAACAAAAGAAAAGGGGAAAATGGGAAAATAAACTAACAAGAGTAAATTTTATGAAGAAAGCCCATCCAGAGAAAGAGGAAAAAGGTGGGAAGAATCCAATTCACAAAGGTGACATCTTATTACCTTTTTCTTTCTTCTAAAGTAGAAGTAGTCACACACACACATTTTAACACAAATAGAATAATATTTTGGTATTGTTGCCTTTATCAAACACAAAGAAAGAAATAAGAGAGAGTATACTACACACAAACACTGGAATACTCCATTTTGAATGTGAAAAGAAATTTGAAATGCCACTCAATGTCTTAAAAAATATCTTGCATTCTGTTATATGATTCACAGACTGAGAAAAACAAGATTGAGTTTGTGAGCATAGCAGTGGATGAAGAGTGCACCTGGGCACTTCTTTTTCACAAGCGTTTGTATACTATTTAAATGTCCAGAAAATATAGCGGCTCCATCATACGCTTGTGCTACAAGTTTTTGCTCAAAATTGAAATGAGAGAGGATTCGTAAAACATGCTCTCTTAAAACATTTGTAGTGCAATTACTGCTGACATCTGAAAAACCAATAAATCTTTCATAAATGTTGCCATCTTTCACATATCGAAGGACTGTCAAAAGTTGAGAGAGCTTTGCAATGTCCGTAGTTTCATCCAACATTATTGCTAGAAAAAATGCATCATTTATTTCAGACTTAATCTTATCCAAAATTACATCACCAGCACATTCAATGATGTCGTTTTGAATTTTGTTGGAGGTTCCTTTAAATGCCTCCCCCCCCTCTCCCTACTATGGAGATAAAAATCCAATTTACTATCATATTTAGAAAGTAAGTGCATTATTTCAATGTAGTTTCCTTGGTTAAGGGAATCTTCCGTTCATCGTGACCTCTGAATGGCAGCTCTTTTTAAGCCAAAAAACAGCACACATCATTTAATCATTTCATTAGTTCCCGGTTTGAATCAACCTCTGCATTATGTTTTAAAATATTTAACCTTTTTTGCTCACTCAGTTGAAAATCTATGCTGGTTTTCCCGAAAGTTTTTGATTTAGTTATTGCAGATAGGTGTGAGTGAGTCTTTTCATGGTGCATCTTGGCTTTGTGAAAATTACTGATATCACAAAAGTCGTTATTATTCCACACTCCCTGATTTGTTTCAAACAACACACAAGGCCAACATTACAGCCTGTCTCTTTATTTGCATGCAATTAACAATTTTGAAGAAGTATAATATTATGTTTTGAAATTATGTGTATAGTCTTTCATTTTTGTTTTAGCATAAATGTCTGGAGTTGGTCTACCTTTCATTATTACTTGCTACTTTTCTTCAAAAGTGAGGGCTCCAAACTAAACTGTGAATAATTGGTCGAGAACACATTGCGAAAGGTGATCAGCACTGCTACATCCCACTGAAATATCTTGACTAACCTTGCTACTTGTCTCAGGTCCCTTCACCAAGCTTTGTTGTGAGGTAACAGTTTCCATATCCGAGTCCCCTTCCATATTTCCCACTTTCAAACACTGTCAAACTAAATTGACAATCAAACACTTTAACACTTCTCAAGATCTCTTTCATTCACGGGAACAATTACATAAGTTTAGCAACCACAACACTACCACTTATAAGAAGCAAACAAATATTACATTTACTTGAGACAGAACGCCAAGCGTTAGCATATATCTTACTATACAGACGGACTAGGGTGGCTTCAACTGGTCCTCTCCCCTGGGAGAGCCGATAAGACTCAACAGCTTCCGATGCTAGTTAGGAGAGGGGTATGGGGCTGCGCAAATAGTGGGAATATCATTAAATATTGTGACAGTGCTTCTAATGTTAGTGTGTTGTCATTGTGTTGGGGGGAGGGGGGGGAACACAAATAACGAGAGTATCATTGAGTATTATGACGCAAATTGAGACTCAGATAGATTTTATTTTATGCTTTTATTTCCCGTGGAAATTTAACTCAAAAATAGATCAACTTAAAATGTCTGGGAACTAGCCTAGTCCTACTAGTGCATTGATGGCCACTGTCAGGAGTAACCACTCTTGCCCACCATGACTAATATCAGTTATATTGTATTTACCTGACGATAGATCATCTTCACTTCAACTGTTTCCAGCCTATTGCTGGGTCAGTTTAGTAAAATACCTCCATCTTCCTCTATTCTTCCACTACTCTTCCTCCTTTAATTTCATCCATTCTTCTCCTCTCACTTGAACACTTACTGTTATCTGCTCTTCCCATCTCTTTCTTGCTGTTTCTTGAGGTATTTTTTCCTACATACTTCATCTCCATCTTTCTCTTTGGTATTTCCATTTCCATTCTCATTACATGACCATTCTGTCTCAGCCTTGCGTTCTTTACTATCTCATGTACTCCCTGTACCCCCACTCTTCCCCTGATAACTTTATTTCTAATCTTTTTTCTCCTCACAAACTAATTCCCATGGCCTCCACTTTCCTAGTCTCTTAGATTAAATGTCCATGTTTCTGCTGCATATGTGACAAGGCACAAAGTACGCCCTCTACAACACTTCCTTACACTTCAAGGGCACTTCTCTTCTCATTAGATCCTCTCTTCTCTCACCCTTTGCATCAATATCACTTCAAAGATATTTTACAACCTGTACTTCTCTCATCTCTACTCCATCCAACTCTATAGTTTTACTATGCCTTATTCTCTTCCTTGTCATTACCATCTTTACAATCAAGTCATCGACAAACATCATGGCTTTCATTCTTACCTCCCCCGAGCTTCCTCACCACTTTCTTTATCAGTTTTCCTTTACCATTACAAATAGTAGTAGTGGTGAAAGAGCTCTCCCATTATCACACCCCATTTTTCATTTGTCACTACTCTGTCCACTCCTTATATGACTTAACGCACTTTATCCTCATACATACCCTTCACTCTCATTACAACTTCTCTTTCCACTCCAACCTCTCACATCGCTTTTCAGACTATTTATATCAACATCCATAAATACTTTTACCAAGACCTTCTTAAATTCATACCTTCTTTCCATCAGTTGTTGTATGGCAAAGATCAAGTGTCTTGAAGACCTCAGTTCCTTAAATTAATGCTGTTCCTCTTTCCACCTTCCTTTAATTTCATTTCTTATTTTCTTTTCCATAATCTTCTCATATATTTTTGTACAGTGCCACAACAGTGTTATTCCTCTATAATTAGTACTATAAGTCCCTTTTTCCAGTCTTTCAATACCCTGTTCTCCTTCCAAATCAGTCTCAGCACCCTATATAACAATTATATTCCTGCTTCTCTTATCATTTCCACTGTTTATCTTGTTCACACCTGGGGCTTTTCCCAGTTTCATCCTCTTTAATGCATTCTCTAACTCTCATGTAGGACCCAATCTCTCATCTTCGGGTAATTCTTCATGTTCCCCTGTTTCACTCTCATTCATGTCCTTCAAGTTTAAAATCTTCTCAAAATATCCCCTCCATAGTTCCTTTGCTTCTCTTGTCTTCATCATTCTTCTTTCTTCACCCATCATTCTAACTTCATGTTGTTGTTTTTCTCCAGTTTCTTACCTGGCTATATAACACCTAACTTCCTTTTCAGCATCTCTGTCCATTTTTGCATCCATGCTTTCTTGAATCACCTGCTTTTCTCTTCTTCTCCCAATACTCCTCTGTTTCCTCATGCCTATTCTTAAAAGTCCATCTGAATGCTTTGTTCTTTTCCTCGACAACTTTGTTCACTCTTTTGCTCCACCATGGTGTCTTCTTCCTCTTATCACTTGCCCTTCCACATACTTCTTCTACAGCTCCCACTAAACTTTTGTTAAATTGTCCCCATTCTACCTCTACACCTCGCATCTCATTCTTGCCTTTCTTAAATATTGTTATTTTTCAACTTCATTTTAAAGCCTCCACACCTTTAGCTTTCTTTCTTGTTTTCCCACATTCCCATCCCACTATATTGGTTATCTTCATCTTGTAGGCATTATCTAGAGATACAATTGGTATCGCCAAAACGTTCAAAGTCTGCTTTTTCATTTCCTTGCCCATGAGGAAGTAATTTATTACAGATCTTTGCTCTGCATTCCAACTGTAACTAGTAATTTTATGGCTTTCCCTTCTTGAACCAAGTGTTGCCACCTTCATTCCATTCTCTGCACACAGTTCCAGTAGCCTTGGCTTTCATTTACCAAGTACCATTCTAATTTTCCTCAAATTTTTACTTCTCTTCCAAGGGGCATCCAACTTGTGATTCATACATCTGCAGCAATTCCATTTGTTTCCTTTTGTCCATAGTTATAATTTTAATAATTCATTCATTGATCCACTCTACCTCCACTTCCCACCCTATCCTCACTACCACCCCTTCATCATTTCTCCCTTTATAACTTTCCATCCTTTCCTCAGCTCCTACATTCCACTTCTCCACTAAGTCTCACTCAAACCCAGAACATACAGTCTCCTCTCCTCCATCATCTCTACAATCTCCTCCACTCTTCCAGTAAGTGTGTCAATATTCAGAGTTGGTTGTATTTGTTACTCCAGCATTTAACTTTATTTTCTCAAACTTTTTGTTTGCTTCGGCCACCAGCTTACTAAGCATGTAATTACCTACACCTGAATAGCGAGGCTTCTGCTTATAGGTCCTCAGGTAAACCTCCTTTTGGCAATAACCTTTCCTAACTGAGGCTACGAATGCTGACGATTATTTAGCTCGTGTTCAACAACCTTCACACTCCCAACCCCCAACACTGGAGCCCTGACCAAACTCTGTTCCAAGCTTATTGTTTTGCCCCTGACCAATCTTCTGCATCTGACCAGGCTTCCACTGGGGTTCAAACCAACCTCCACCGTGTTTATCGGGCCCCAGCAGTGAGATCAGGATTGAGTAGGAGAGGCTAAGAAGAACTGCTTTTGTTTGTTTGTTGTGTTTTTTCTTGATGATAATATGACCTCTCTAAAGTGTGTAAAAATTATAATAGGGCCCTTGAATCCTTAAGGATATTTGAGGTTATAGAAAATTTTGTATTCAAGACTCAAATCTGAAAAGGAAAAAAAAAAAATCTGTGGAAATTGGTTTTAGAGCTTTAATACTGCTGATTGGTGGTTTAGAACCAAATATAATTATAGGATGAACTTAACAACCAGACCCCAGACAAGTAATTTAACACTTAAGGGCATTACTACCACTCGCAACTCTAGAGTTTCGCATGTATACATGACTTCAGCTTTATTACGGTAGTGTACGTCAAGCAGCCTTGTTTTGTCGGCACAGAGGCACAGACGTAAGCTGATACTCCGTGGGTCAACTGTTTGAACTTAGGGTTTGATAATTTCGTTGGCTGGTCAGTGATGAAGCATCTGAGTAGCAAGGGCTGGGATGTGTTGATAAGCTTGCAAAAAGAGCAATACATTCAGTAGAGTTCTCTTCGATTACATTTCTGACAGGATATCCGTCAATTACGTCCGTAGTTGGTCCATCATTATGAAAAATTCAAGTTTTTATGATTGCAATTGTTTGTTCTGGATTGTTCCGCAAAAATTTTCGTTTGTTCCATTTTGATAAATCCACAAAGGGTGTGTTTAAATTGGAATTTGGGGGGGGCAACTTCGCGATAGCCCGCCCCCCCCCCATACACTTTGGAAAATTGACATTTACATGGTTGCGATAGAGTTTGTTCCGGATTGTTCCGCAAAAAGTTTCGTTTGCTGTGTATTTGTTCTTGCACAAATGGTACGTGAATTTGAAACTTTGTTTACTCATGAGGGGCCAACTTCATGGAAACCACCCCCCCCCCCCCAAAAAAAAACTTTTAAAAATTCATGGTGTTTTGATTGCACTCGTTTGTTCCTCGCTTGTTCCGGATTGTTAGACACATATTTTTGTTTGTTCCGTTTTAAAAAGCCCACAAATAGTATGTTTACATTGGGGGGGAGAGGGGCCAACTTCACGGTAGCCCATTCCAGTTTGAATAATATCCAGGCACTTATGTTAAATTAGTATATTTTTAAATGATATCGATATTTTATAATGCATATATACTCAAACCTATTCTTTTTAATCAAACAGTTGTAGGGATGATAAGATAATGTTGAAAATTAACTATGTATCCTAATTGTTTGTCATGTTTGTAAAATCCACATAACCGATTAGACGCTGAAATTAAACGGTGAAAAGTTGCGTTGGGATGGGAATTCTTTTAAAGTAAATTTTTGTAAATCAATATTATATTTACGAGAATGCAAGAGTTTAGCTGTTAAAAGACTTCATTGCATAGCTATTTTTAGTTTCCATTTGTAAAGAACGTTTTTGATTTAGTCATGTGCATTCATTTCGATTTTTTGTTTAAATTCTTAGTTTGTTTTTTTGGCAAATTTGTAGCAATTTTTTTAGAATTTCAGGCTATTCTATTGAAAATTTATTCTGGGTCCGCTTAGTAAACTTTGATTTGAAAAAAATATTTTTATCGTCAAGGAATTTTTAGTCTTCTTCGTGTCAGAGTTGGAATAATTGACATTTTCTTCCAATCATGTCTCTTTGCGGTCAAAGATACTATTTACTACATCTTAACAGTAATAGTAGCAAACAAAAGGAAGGTGCGATGTCAATACTTTAGGGTAACCTAGTTATGAGCTCTCTTGAGGGGGTAGGGGAAAAGGGAGGTAAGATCTCGTGTATCTTTCGGTAGTTTCACAACTGCACAAATAGACGAAACCAATATTTTGGAGCTTAGGAGGAAGTGAGGTCCATAAAAATACTTTTTTTACTATGAGTTTTATGGCATGCAATAAGTTGTAGACCAAGATCTCCCTAGTTTTTGTATTTCTGACTTGCTTCGCCTTTTTATTGCTTTTTTGTGCATAATGAGTGAATCAAAAGCAATATTTTTCATACTTTGACACAGAGTGTGGGACAATTCTTTACTTGGGCCCTGTGTGACCATACAGGTCGCACACACAAAAGGCCATCATCACTAGTTTATTTAGCGTTTGTAAGAGATCTAAGAACTAACAAACTAAAATATAATGCACAATAATCTGGAACAAACTAATAAAGTTATAAAACAAAAAATACAAATTTTGTTATATTTTATCTAGTTGAGGTAAGGAAATGGAGCTTAGCATAGTGATAAAAATATATTAATTTTAAAACTATCAACATGAAATAAACACATTTTTTAAAAATAAATTCAGAACAAAATAAAGATAAACATGTTAAGGAACTCAAACAAACTAACAAAAAACTTTAAATAAAAAATGTTCAAGTTTTGAAAGAATGTGAGAGAGCTACTACTAGAAAAATTTATCGAGGCTTTACAAAAGGAATAAATGGAAATCTTCGCAAAAAGAAATCTAAAATGAACCAAGAACGAATTATTGATTGCAAAGATAAAATATCGATTTTTAAAAGTTGTGTGTGTTCATGTGGTGCATATGGTTGCCATAAAGGTGTCAATCCACGCTCCTAGTGTAAATAAATCTTGTGTTTTCCTGCCAAAACGAAATGTGCGTTTATTTTAAGGAACCATCCGGAACAAACTAAGAATAAACGATTGCAATCATAAAAATATGGATTTTTAAAAGATGGGGGAGGGGGTCAACTTCATGGACGTGCAATGTAAACATACAATTTATGGGCGTATAATATCATATAAAACTATTTTTTCCGGAACAAACTAAGAACAACTTATTGCAATCATAAACATTTTTTTAATGTTATTAGGGGAAAAGGACGGTGAAGCAGCTTCATGGAGGTCCAAAATAAACATATCATTTGTGAGCGTATCAAAACGGAAAAACTGATTTTTTGCGGAACAATCCGGAACTAGCGAAGAAAAAACTATTGTAATCTTAAAAAAAAGTTTTTAAAAGGGGAGAAGGGTGAATTCATGGATGTCAAATGTTAAAGTATGATAATTAATTTTGGGTACGTATCAAGACGTAATTTTTTTTTCCAAACAATCTGAAACAAACGATCGCAACCATAAAAATTTCAATTTTCAAAAGTGGGAGGGAGATATCGTAAGTTGGCACTACCAATGTAAACATATCATTTGTGAGATTATCAAAACGGAACAAACTAAATGTTTGTGGGACAACCCGAAACAAACGAATGCAATCGTAAATACATGGATTTTTCAAAGTGGAGGGGCTACCGTGAAGTTGGCCCCTCACGAGTAAATAAAATGTCACAAGTTCATGTCCCATTTGTGCAAGAACAAATGCGGAACAAACGAGCCTTTTTGCGATACAATCCGGAACAAACGATTGCAACCATAAAAATGTAAATTTTCCAAAATGGGGGGGCTGCCGTGAAGTTGGTCCCACCAATGTAAACATATCATTTGTGGGCCTATCAAAACAGAACAAACGAAAATTTTGCGGAACAATCCGGAACAAGCGAAGAACAAACGATTGCAATACAAAAAACTTGAATTTTTAAATTGGGGGAGGGGTGGGGGGGGGGGGGCAAACTGCAGACGTATTTTTTTTCACAGTTGGACCTACCCATGGTACAAATGGTGGGATTATTTACATTTGGTTAAGAAAATATTAAATATCTATCCATTCCTGTTATATTATTTTTGACGGAGATATCGTTCTCATCAATAATCTAGGTATGTCATCATCACTTTCCTATACAACTCAAAATTCTTCATTTTCTATTGAATTAATCTCACAACTATCACCTTCCTCAGAACTTTGGAATTCTGAATCGGTACATTCAACATCAGAATACTTATAGCTAATAATGTTATCAATTGGGGAGGGAGGGAGTTCTTCCACACCGGACATGTACTCCGTATCACATATGTCTTCTCTGTAATAGAAAAAAATATTAGGGCCTAAATTATCATCTCAAAATGTATATTATTTATTCTAATCAAGAACAGGCAACTAATGATTTTGCAATAGAGATAAAGCGTATTATAAAGATAAATATGTTTTATACACCTATATAAGTTGTAATTATATATATATATATATATATGAGAGAGAGAGAGAGGGAAAATTGAACAAGACTGATGATTACGTTGTTTATTTGTGCAAGTCATGTGACATATAATAATATATTATTTCAAAGTGTGCATATATTATATAAAGCTAAACTTCGATAAGGACTTGAATCAGTTGGTGAATCAGGCCAAAAATATTTATTCAAAAAATTACTAGGAACTTGCAGCAATAAACTCGAGTTTACAAAATAAAAGGTAGGTTTATTAATAATTTACCTACACAAATAATAAAAATATATAATTTTTACATATTTTTAGGTGGCTTTCCACATGAGTTCTCTTTCTATAGTTTCCCCATCCACTCTCCACGTAAATAGGGTGCATTTACTAGAACGTCCGGATTTCCGACGCTCTACTGTATTACTATTAATTAGGGATGGGACCTCAAATCCTTAAGGATATTCAAGGATTCGAGAAAATTTCAAACTAAAGCCCACAACCCTTAAAAAGATTTTTTTTTTCCAAGTAAACTTTATTTTAGAGCAATAATACTGCTTATTGGTGGTTAAAAGCCATATTTATTATAAGATGAACTCAACAACCAGGCTCCAGACCAGTGATTTAACACTTAACTGAATGTATCAATGTTATGATAAATGAATTATAAGAAAGAAGGTTAACATTTGTATATTCTATGATCATGATTTTTTCCAAGATTTTGATTCAAATTTAAGATTCAGGATTTTTAGGTAATATGAAGATTTTGATTTGTAAAATATTAGATTAGACCCAACTCAAAATTTTACTATCAATCAATAACATGATATATTTTATTATAAAAATGTTTTATTCCAAAATCTACAAAATTAATGAAACAACGAGATTTTTTATTTATAATATATTTTATAGAACTTTTGGATAACTTTTTGTACTTGAAAATTAATTTTATAATTATTTTTATATCTTACAAATTATCTTTCTAGGAAGACTGACACTTGATAAATTTATCTAAAAGTTGATTACAATTTTTTTTTTACAAAATTCCCAGTTAATTAAAGTATACTTTAATTTTCTATTGAAGTAGTTTTATGCATAATATTGTTTCTAAAGTGAGATTCAAATTAGCAGTTAACTTCCCATTAAATATTTTCATGAATTATACCTGCGTTAAATTATACACTTAAATTTGGCCATTTATTAGAATTTGAAAATAGAGAAAGATCCAAAAATATTGAATGCTACTTTTGTATCCAAACTGCTCCGATTAACAGTGAATTGCTTTATGTTTTAAAATAGTTCACCTGCATTTCTACAGGTATCCCTTTCAGCACATTCATCAAGACAATTACAGTAAATATAATTGTATTGAATGTTGCAGGGTGGTCACTTTGACTTGGCTGACCGCATGTTCAACTCGGTGAGAGAAGCATGGCTCTCAGCCTCCAAACATAACATGGCCGATGTAAAGGAACTCATCCCAGAGTTCTTCTACCTTCCAGAGTTTCTTGTCAACTCCAATAACTTTGAGCTTGGTATGCATAGTATTGTAATCAAGAACAGAGGCTCTCCTCCCCGCAACAGGGGATGGTTGACAGGCTCTCTACTTAGCCTCCTCGTAGCAATAATAATAAATATGTGCTCACATACTTTACTCTGGCCCAAAATGTTACATTTTGGTCCCTAATCTAACAATGCTCTGTTCTTTTTTAACCCTGAAAAAACTTGTATTCTTCAATACTTTGTGTGTTCTTAATTTTAATTTTGGAAGGACTTGCTAATGGTATTTTTGGATGTTGAGGCATATGATAGTGTTTATAGAAAAAATAAAAAGCCAGGATATGGAGGAGGCTTGAGTGGAAAGAGGAGTGTTAATGAGAGTAAAGGGTATGAATGTAGATAACATGAGTTGTGTTAATACATTCCTTTGTCAGTGAATTTAGACCCCCAATGTGTCATGTCCTATCTGCCTCCTTCAGCTCTTAGAATTTTCTTATTTTCACCAAGTCAACCAATATTTGAATCCTCCTCCTTCCTTAACTCCTCTTTCCCTCAACCTTTCCTTCTATGAGATCATGCATAAGACAGTTCTTCCTAAGGATGTGTCCGAACCAGTTTGCTTTGCACCGAAGAATCACATCCAAAATGGTTCTCTTCTCATCCAATCTTTTAAGACTTCTTCATTCACCACCATGTATTTCCATCTGATCTTCTCAAGTCTTCCCCAGCACCACATTTTAAAGCTCTCCAAGTATTTCTTGTACATCTTTCTAAGAACCCCAAGTTTCTGCTCCATACAGTGCTGTGATTCTCCAAATGTAGCTTTTTATCAGTTTTTCTCTCAGTTCCAAACTCAACTTGTTGGTCAGCAGCAACCTCTTCTTGTTGAAAGCTTCCTTGGCCATGGCGATCCTCGACTTAATTTCCTTGGTGCAGTAGGTATCCTTTGTGGGCAGACTTCCCAGGTACTTGAACTGCTTTATGACTTACAACTCCTTGTTTTCAATTTTGAATTTCAGCAGCTCTTTATTTTTCGAAATGACCATTTCAATAATATAACTGATTTTAGTTTCTTTAAAAAGTTGAATAATTAAAAGGTTTGACCTATATATTTGAGTTTGAAATTTCTAATTGAATACTACAATGCAATGCAGCTGCAATGTTAAATTCAAAATTTCAAAGTTTTGCACAGTGATTTCAGTGATTTACTTGTTTGACAAGAAGAATATAACTAGGAGTTAAAAATAAAATATTCTTGAATATTTGCTGCCTAAACTTGATGTAACAAGTCAGAATTCAAACCAGAGGCAATCATATACTGTCCCTCCAAGTACTCTTGGTCACAACAAAGCTATAATATTTGATGCATGTATTGTGTGTGCTGCAGGCTGCAAGCAGAATGGTGTACAGCTAGGGGACATAGTGTTACCCCCCTGGGCCAAGGGGGACCCACGTGAATTTATTAGAGTGCATCGAATGGCACTGGAGTGCGATTACGTGTCGCAGCACATTCACGAATGGATTGACCTCATCTTTGGGTACAAACAGTATGGACCCCCCGCTGTTGATGCTACTAACGTTTTTCATCATCTCTTCTATGAGGGGAACGTCGATATATACAAGTTAGTGGTCTGCTTCTTTGTCATTCTTGCTACTTATTTACTAGATTATTTAATATATTATACTAATTTGTTAATAAAATGGGCTGTAAATACTAGAGGTTTTAATCCAAAGGGAAGAATGACAACCTGAATATTGAGATCGAACCCAGGGCCATTGGTTTTGTGTGTCAATGCTCTACCACTGAGCCATCCTGGTTCATCTTGTATTCAAGATCATCTTTAACTAGTTGTTAATCACTTTGGTGGTCGAATGGTCACTCCCGCAATAGACTGAACTGCCAATGATGGGGAGATCGAGGTTTGAATCCATGTCACGTGTCCTGAGGATATTTTTTCTGAAAATGGTTTTCCACTCTCCCTCCATACAAATGCAGGTACACTTCCTCTAAACTCAGCCTTCCTCATCCCTACACATTAATGTAATTTGTACATATGCGTGTAACCCAAACAAGTAGTAAGACAATGTGCTAAAAGAAATCAGGGTTGCCACACTTGGTGAGAACAAATTTTGTGTGTCTTGGAAAAACAAGGAATTAAAAAAAATAAAAAATCATGTAACGTTGGGTGAATTTGGAACATTTAATTGCAAGCTTTGAATAATAAGCCTTTGCATAGGAGGAAAATCATATTGAAGAACAAGTCATGCTGATTTAAACACATGCCCTATCCTTTCTTTACCTTCCTGAAACACTAGGTTGTATAACAACAACATTCATATTTCCTTACTAAACCCAACTCATCATGTTTCAAACATCATTCACACGCCTTCACTATAGTCAATTTTATTAAAAACAGTTTTTTTATGTTTCTAAACTTCAATTCAAGCTGTCTGGAAAAGTGGAAACTCTCTCTAAAAAGTGTTTTATTGCACATTTGTTTGTGATATTTTGTTTCATTTTGATAAATCAAGTTATTATCACAACATCCAATTCATTTACTTCATATTTTTTCCATATGAATATTAATTTTTAATGTATACAACAGCTCAGAATAGTTCAGAATAATTGAACATAAATTGAGTATTTTAGCTGTCAATATTTTTATTGGCGAAGCTTCGAAGCCAGAATTTTTTTTTAAGCTAAGTCGAAGCTGATGTTTGCTTCGAAGCCAAGTCTAAGTTTAAAGCTTCACATGCCCCTAATATATATTCTAATCAAATTTTCCTCTGTCGGTGTTAATATATGACTATGGGCTTCTTAATGTTTTGCAGCATTGATGATCCTCTGAAAAAGAATGCAACCATAGGTTTCATCAACAACTTTGGTCAGATTCCCAAGCAGTTGTTCAAGAAGCCGCACCCTGCCAAGAAGATCAACCAGCGAAGTTCTGTTGTGGATCCTGGCCCGATCACTCCGGGCCTGAGTTTTACCACGGGAGATAGGCTGTTCTTCCACAACCTTGACAACCTGAAACCTTCACTACAGCCCATCAAGGGTACTCATTGAACCAACTTACAATTTTATTTGATGTGTTTAGTTTTTTAATCTAAATAAAAGTAAAATAACTAAATATGACCCTCTTCAGAGCATTAGACTTGTCTGCTGAAGATTGGGAGATCACTGGTCAAATTCCTGTAGGGTTGTTTTCCCTTAATGTTTTACCACTCTCCTTCACGCAAATGTGGGTAGATCACCTATAAAATGTTTCCTTCCTCATCTTTATCCTATTAGAGTAATCACATATGTTTATTACCCAAACAAGAAGTAAGACATGGTAGTAAAAAATACTATTAATATGGGTTGAATCTTGAGTTTTACCCACTACAGTAAACTCCTGACAATCCGCTTTGCGGCTTAACTGCAGTATCACCAACAACACGAGAAAATTTTTTTTAAACATCGCAATGATGGAGAATACAGGGCTACCGATTGTTATACTCAGTAAATCCTTAGAGAAGAGATAATGGCGTGATAGTCAAAAAGTGTGTGCAAAGGGGACTGCACTGGAATGGACTGATGACCTGCTTAATCATTTGGAACAGGAATACGACACGCTCCTATCTGACAAGCTGATGTTATAGAAAATACTTGGCGGAATAAGGAAAAAGGAAGCAGCTGCAATTAAGCAGAAGACTATTACAAACTTTTTAAGTGATGTGTCAATTTTGAACAGAGTTTATATTGATTTAAAGTGTTGTTTTTTCACTATCTTAGTGTATGTTCATAAACACAATCATGGTAGGTGAGTACTAGTTTTGTAGCATTTCGCTACAATTGAATAAAATACAAGTTGGAGGGAAATAAACAACTTGGCCGATTCACCGTCTCAGCACCTCTCGACAACGAAAGCACAATCGAGCATAACCGCGCCGCATGAAAGACTGACCAAGCCCACCTAGGTTCGAACGGCGGCCACTAGTGGTTGCGTAGTGTCAAATCTTTCCTAAAAACCTAAAAAAGGAAGTTATGCCTATTCTAATCTATAGGAGAACATTCCAGTATCTTGGAGTGTATTATCAAATATATGTTTGTCATGCGTTTCTCCACTTTGTGATCCTAATATGTTCCCCCACCTTATTCCTTCTTTTTCCTGTTTCTCTGGGTTTTCTATCATATATAATGCCAGTATGGCGACATGTCCAGCACTCTTGGCGGATTTACACATTTGCCGCCAGTAGGCTATTCAAATTTTGCCGCCCCTACCGACCTCTACAATGTGTCAGTTCCTAGATTATTTTTACAATCCAACGATTTAATTAAGATTGCACAAGAAAAAGTTTTTGGGTATATTTCTGATCTAATAAAAGCTCAACCATGTACTACTAATAGAGCGGGGTAAGATATGCCTTAATACTACTTACACAATAATGTACATTCAGTAAACATAATTAAATAATTTTTATTGCGCTTACTTACAGTTTAAAAACAATATATTCAATTATCTGGTAACAATCCGGCTGATGATGACGATGAAATTCAATTAAATTATGAAAGTTTTACAATGCCTTTTTGCACGATTTTCTATTCGCAAAATCA
This sequence comes from Timema bartmani, assembly GCA_902151455.1. Classification (NCBI taxonomy): domain Eukaryota; kingdom Metazoa; phylum Arthropoda; class Insecta; order Phasmatodea; family Timematidae; genus Timema; species Timema bartmani. Next base: position 99,602 of record CABFWB010001357.1, on the reverse strand, counting down.
TCAATTATATCGTCTTATGAAATCTTGTTCATTAGTTCTGACTTTTATGCACAAAAGAGCTAAGGTGTTTAGCTTTTCTTGGCTTAAGGTAGATCTTAGATAATTTTTCACCCGTTTTAAGCAAGAAAAGCTTCTCTCACTCGAACAATTTGTCGCTGGTGTACATAGAGCCATGCGAACTGCTATATCCAAGTTTGGATAAAAGTTTTGCAAATTCTGTTTTCGCAGGAACGAAGATAGACTTTCCAATGATCCAGAATCTGGTTTTACCAAAATTCTTTCAGAAGAAAGGTGGCATTAAAAATGTATGCATTTTTGAACTAAATCAGTCTCTAAATCATTAGGATACATTTCTTCTAAGAAAAGGGCTTTTTCCATAAGGGTTGATGTTGACAATTCACTCATTTTGATCAGAAAGAAAACTTTTCACTGAACCTGGTAGGCCTCCTGCCGTTTTTCTATATTCGGATACGAGTCTATTAATGAGGACGAGAAATGTGTTAACCCTGAAAGTATCACTCGCAGTCATTCTCATTTCTTCACCGGGTGTTTCATCATATATTTTTTTCCTTTTCTTTTGTATACTGCTTTAACACGCTTAATTCCATCGCCTTTTCTTCGAAATACTTAAAATTTTCTCTTTCAGCTACGAAAAAATTGCAAAGAGATTCGTAAATATCGGCAACAGTGATCAAATCTACGGTAGAAGCCTAAATTTGAACATTCACTTTATTTATTCTTTCCAAAAAATCATTCCACACAACAACCATTACCGCCGTTTCTAGTTTTTCTAAATTCAAAAGTATTCCCGTCACTTCGTTTCGCGTTACAGGCTTTTCAGTACAATCATCCTTGATTGATTCCAGAGTTTTAAGGACTTCGTGCCAAGAATCTCTCAAACTTCTACATGAGTCCTCTCTAGCTGACCAACGTGTCGGTGTTCTGCATTTTTCCAGTCATTAAATCCTTCATTCTCAAACTGAGTCTTATTCTCCAATGGACTGAATGCCAAACAGGGCCCAGAATAAACAGATCTTTTACTTTCAGAATAAACCAGCCAATTTCGGTAACTCACTTCATTATTTTTCTTTTTTTTTTTGGAAGATACTCACTGGCAAGAAACGACGCTGATAAGCATATAATTTTTCACTTTTGGAAAAGTCACAAGACTTGTTTTGACCGAAGCTATACCTTGCGATAATCTCCCTTAAGGTATCGTTGATTTCCCATAAAGCTGGATCTTTGTTTAGATTTACTGTTGTTTCACTTGTTTCACTTGTTTGCACTTGGTCATTACTTAACGTCTGATTCTGAGACGCATCTTCAATTTTTATACTTATTGATGATTTCTCTACCGCCTCTTCGTCAAAAACATAAATATCCGTTTTTTCAAAAGTAAATTGTTCAACAGATGACTGTTGTTGTTGGGCCACAGAGTTCAAATCCGTTTCATCTTTTACAGATTATATTGTGTCAGTGCATGTTGTTGAAGTTCCTGATTTTTCAACACCACTTCCACTTTTAAAAAAACTGTCAATTTTTATCGTTTTACGGATAACCTGTTCTTGTTCTTCTTTTTTCATTTTGGCTAGAACTGAAATAAAAAAGATTACATTGGGAGTTTTATTTCTCGTACGTAATTAGCAGTATCCTTTGTTCAGACTTCAGACGTTGAATAGTTACCTAACGTAAGTACAAGAAATTTATTTAAGTATGATTTAACAAAAAAAAACGAAATTTTATTGCATAGCTTCCGAAACAGCTATTTATTCAAGTTAAATTACGTCTTACTGATTCGTTATGGATGATTTATTGTAATATATTATGATTACTTACCTACTATAAGTTTGTGCGCACCGGTGATGTTATGTTATGAAATTATTCATACAATCCACGAAATACTTTGAAAAATTACAGCACACAACCAGAAAAATGTGTCAATTTGTTATGGAAATATAAATACGTATTAAAAATTGCAGGACCCAATCAACCGAGGCGGCTTTTCTTTTGTTTTTGAAGATAATACGGGACGGGACTTCCCCGTTTGTATCGCCGCTCTATATTTATCTCTCTCGAACTCAATGCCACCAACACCACGTGGCATAGCATGACCCCGCTTCGGCTCCGGCGCACCACGCCGCGCTCGTGAAGTCAGGTTCGGCCAGACACACTTAGCGAACGGTCATGTCACTCGTTCCCGCGCCGCAACCAAACACGACAACGCAAATTGTAGAAATATTTATCTAAGTGGTGAAACATATTACATGTTGATATTGTTTGTGTGGACCTAATAACATTTAGGTATATAAATATGAATCTTTTTAATTTCTGTAAGACAAAAAAAAAAATTTTGGCCCCAAATTTGCCGCCCGAGGCTTCAGCCTACTCAGCCTGTTGGTAAATCCGCCACTGCTTGGATTTCACTCTAAATTGGGAAGTACATAGCCGTGGCTACAAGTATTTAAAATATAAGAACAAATTTATTTTCAGCTTAAATTATATTTTTTTGGTGTAACTTTTCTAAATTCACTTTTCTGGCCTTTTACAATTAATTGTTTTATGGGTATATTAATAATCTTTGAAATCGTAGACCAATATTAAATTTGATTATATTATAATAGTATTCAAAGACTATGATATTGAGTCTTACGTTTATTTTGTTGAGATCAATATATATCTAATTTTGAATATTACTGTTTGATTTGATAGATAGATGAAAGAAACCTTGGTAGTAAGGTCTAATTTTGTGGTTTGTTAGTAAATATTACTTTAATGAGTTATCTAGTCTTTTCATTATATTACATATTTTTATTGAAGATGTTTTCATGTAAAATGGGAATATGAATTGAAGTCATGTAATGACTAATGATAGAAGTCTTGATGACTTATTTTTGAATCCTCTCTGGTTTAAACTATTGTTTATTTACATATATGCTTATTGTGGAGATAAATATAAATTTATAAATATATTTTTTACAGGGGACTATTCAACGTAACTTAACGAGCAGGTTTCTTGTGGAAAGTGATGGTTAAAATAAATAGTGTTATTTGTTTTCGCTTGCAAATTTTCAAATGTAATTCTAGATTGAAACGTTGATATTGTCTTTATATTAACCTTTCATATACATAATAAATATTATATATTTACACACTCTATGACTATCATAATAATCATTTTTTTATGCCATCATATAGTTATATCTGTTAAAATACATATACACATATCTTTAAATAAATTTTCAATGAATAAATATCAAAAAAGGCATTTACTGGTTTTTTCCTTAACTTCATGAATAGTGAGCATACCCTTAGGATATTTGTTTGTTGATTTACGTGTTTATTCATCCTTTT
>CABFWB010001357.1:68000-96195 GCA_902151455.1 Timema bartmani | reverse complement strand
TTGAACTTATATACTTTTGAGGACGGCCGTCTAGCAATCATTTCAGCAACCAGTTGAGTTGCGTGCTCTGAGTTTCAGGTGTCTGTATTCAGACAATTGAAACAATTACTCAAGCTACTCACTCTGATTGTGTTAATGATTTTTTGTTAACGTTTTGAGTCCTCTCTTGTGATTGGTTAGGTAAAGGTGGTTTCAATTTGAATTAAAAGTGCTACGATCCCTTGTGTTACTAAATATGGGGATTATCCATGGTTTTGGATTATCCGCTGCACTCATCCCCTCCATTAACGCAGATAATCGGGAGCAAACGGTAATTATGAATTCAAAACTTATATACATTGCAAGTTTAAAACAATAACTTTCTACATAGATAAGTTTTTTTTTTATTATTCTTATTGCGATATTGATTTTGTTCACGTTAGTTTTAAGCTACTTCATAAAATAGAAATAGTAACTAAATGTTATCATTCTTTTGTTTCTAATATAAATTTACCTTAAGTTAAGTGATAAATAAATGTTCTAAGGCTCGATTTATAAGTTTGACCTAGCTCAAACCACTGATAAACAGTATAACAGTTTTTATTTTCCTAAAAATTCACTTCTAATTTTTTTTAAATAAATCAAATCATGATTATATAACATTTGAGGTTATCAAAAGCCCTATCTTTTAAAATTATGGGTAGCCACATGTTTAATGCAGACTAAACTATTGTAGTTTTAAAGAGTTAAACCATTTTAACGTATTTTTCTTGTTTATATTGTGTGTCAGAGCTGAAGGGACCAGTGGGCCAGATCATGCAGTCAGACAAGAGCGTGCTGGCTGTGGAACAAAACAAAGTCCTGGTCCCTCCCACCTTCAACAAGTACGTAGCATGGGGGTTTGCAGACCACAGTCTGCGGATAGGCCTCTACGACTCAGACAAGGCCGTCTTGGTGTGTGAGGCCATCATGCAGAGCAACGGGGAGATTGTCACCTGCGTATGTCCTTCGGTCAAGCTCATCATCACTGCCGGGACTAGCTCTGTGAGTTGTTGCTAATCTCTAATAGTATTGTCACTTAATAAATATGATAGAATTGTTAGAAATTAAGCACCAATAAACACACATTTACAAACATGTCAATATTTCGATGTCCAATGGCATCTTACTCACGAAGTAGTAGACTCAACTGAACATTGGCTTTGGTGAGGCAAACTTAGTTACTAATGATATATTTGCATACATTTTTCTTTGAAATGATGTAAGTCTTTTATTGAAATTTAGTCCCATGCTCCTTGATGTTAAACAAGGCCAAAAAAAATAGCCGTTGAATCTTAACTCTCGACATATTTTGGTATATTATAATACCATCATCAGGATTCTAAGTGACAAAAAATATAGGAAGACTAGATTTGATAAAATATATAGGTTGAGTTTAATGAATTAGATTGAAATTGGAATAATGTAAATGTTGAATAGAATTAGTAATGGTGTGCAAAGCTTCGAAAAGTCGAAGTCGGAGTCAAAGGTCAAATCTCCTTCAGCTTCGACTTCGACATCTACAATAACCTTCGCATACTCGAAAAATTTCGAAGGAAGGATAAAACTTCGATAAATTATCAAACAATTTAACTTAATCTTAATAAATATTACATATTTCAATATTTGATCCTTTTAAAACTGTTAATAAACTAAATTTTAACACCGTCTAGTAATTTAACTACCATAACATAAGCATAGATCAAAAGTGGGTAAGTAAATGTGAATATATTATATTCACTATCGCCAACATAATTTTGTAAAAAATAAAAACACATATAAAGAATTAACACCAAGGTCACTGGTATGAAGCAGAGAAATCGCTTTAGTTGTGCAATTATCCCAGCTCGCGTCTAATGTTTAGTCCTTAATATTCTATTTGGAATTATCTGTGACAAATTTACAAGTGCATTTTGTCACAGAAGTTTTTCATAGCTTCTTCATGTTTTCTTTACCATTCAAAATGGCTGATAGAGAAAGTGGGAAACAAAAACAGAATTTAATTTATAATTATTATCATAGAAATGCAGATAAAATTTTCAAAATAATTTTATCAACTCCACAATGTAAGCAAATATTAAAACTTCATTGATAGTGTACTAAGCTTATCAGTGAGTCTGTGTACATTAACTATGGCCTTCAACTTCGACTTTTCTTCGCAAGCTTCAAGCTTCGCTTCGCATTTAAAAAGTGGCCTTTGCACAACCCTGAAAACTAGATTAATATGAATTTCAAACTTGAACAGTCAAACTTATGTTGTAACTATATTTATCCCAAAATATTGATACAAATGCCCGGCTGGTTACAGGATGGGTTGGAGTTTTTGATAACTAACGAGGTGTAGTGAATGGACAAAACTGAAGTACACTAAACATCCAGGGGGGAACCTGACGCAATGGGTGCCACTTGATTTTATCTAATTTGGGAACCAAGGCCCATTAAACTTAAACTAAAGTTAAATTTAAAGTCGGCCGCCAGTTATGGTGACCTCAAGAGAAATCCAATTTAACTCCCTACAACTCGCTAGTTCCCTGAAAATTTATCCAAAATTAAAAATGAAATGTCAAATTCATTGTGAGTTATTTTAAAATTTTAATTTAGATATGACCTTGGTTAGAACGTTTCACAAAATGGTATACATAAGGGAAATTTTGTAGGTACGTAAGATTGACCGAAAACAGAGGGAAAGATATTTGTTTGACAAAAAAAAATATTTATTAAGTGTAAGGTAAGCTAAAGTTAAACAATTGTTAAACACCATTAAATAGAATTTCAGGGAATGCCCTAAACCAAATTAGGTGTGATTTAGGTGTTATTTAGGCAAAAATAAAACACATCAAAGGAGTATTTTACTTATCTAGACACATATGCTTGTATATAAGCCCTCCAGTAAACTTCTTGCACACAAAAAAAAAACTACATAGAGCACAAGCTTGGGCACAAACCCAGGATTCAGACTGCACTACTCGCTGGGGTGGTCAAGCAGTCAATTATTAAATTACATAGGTTGAGGGTCCAAGCTAGTCATTAGTTAAGCCAGTTATGGCCTAACATGAATCTTAAGATTCCAAAATGGGGTGAAATGTATTCTTATGGATTTATTCACATAAATAAAGGACAGATTATTGAAACTGCCAGTGCAACTTGCGTGGCTTGACCCAGTTTGGCTGCTTGTAGGCTTGTGTGAGGGTTCGGAATCTTCTCCCACGGGGTAATTGTAGCCACCAAACTCCTACATGTCCTTCCAGACGAAATGTTTGGGAACCAGATAACAGTCTCATCCACGTAGCCCAAGCAGGAAGACCCCGTGAAAGGGGTTTCTTCAAGACTCTATAACTAACAAATATAAAATATAAAAATTAATAACACAAGAAAATAAATAAATTCCAAGCTACAAAACTGCAATTGGAAAATATATTTTACACGTTGGAATCACTTATTGATAGCAGTCTCAATCCTCCTTCACACATCCACAGTGAACAAAAAAGATGCTTCCTGCCTTCACCTCATATTAATTGGCATTCAAATGCTAGAAAATTGGGAGGATAAGAGTAAAGGTACTATATCTTCTCAACACTGGCCTGATCAGGTCTTTTTTTTTTCTACGCTGGAAGGGAGAGCAGAAAGAATAGGAATAGGGGAAATATAAAATGAAGTTGAGGGATAGGAGGATATATTAAATTATAAAATTTTTGTTGGAAAAAGATCGCCGCGGGTCATGTGAACTGTAACCAAACAAGATAACACATTACACAAGAAAACATAAATTAGTCATTACAATAAAATTACAACTGTTGAGGTCACAGATGTGCATCCCAAACCTATAATGTGCATGACTCAACTTTTTATTGTCTGCTAAAGATGTGGTGCGCATATGCACACTTAACAATGGGTTCAGTAAACAACCGCAACTCGTAACGAGCTATAAAAGAATACCAATATTCCAACAATTTTTAGGTGTTAAGGTAAATAATTTATGGTGCTTACAATGGTTTGGTTATCAAATTGTAACTGTTCATTAATTACATTTTTATTATTTTTTAATAAAACTGCTTGAATAAGGTAATTTTTTGCTCTGTTTAGTTTTTTTCCCTTATGAGATTGTTAAAGAAGTTTCATACATTGATTGATTGAGCTTGGTGTTTAGATCTTTTTTTAAATGTTCTTTGAATTTGAATTTTGTTCTGTCGTATTTGAAATCAGAAATGTGTTCTTCATAACGGACTCTCCACGTACACCCAGTCTTGACTACATTTTATTTTACATTCATAAGTTAGTTTATATATCCCATATTTATTATATTGGTTATTTTTATTTAAGTTGCTATTATAGATGTCAAGATACCTGTTTTTCTCGATTCCGATTCTTAAGTTCACCCTTGATTCTCGATTCTGTTACTTGAACATTTTCTTTTTAATTTTTCCAAGCATTATTGCATAGAAAATCTTACGTGCCTGATACCCTACTCCCCCCCTCAATGCGAAACTTGGACTCGATCATTTTAACACATGTTGTTTGAAACTTAAATCTTATAATCTTATAGATATTTAATAAACACACTAAAATTCTTCAAAACTGAAAATCACAACCAAAAATTTAAATAAAATCAAAATTAAAACAATAAGTTGCGGATTTTATAACAGAAAGACAAACATATTTGACATGTTACAAAAATTGTAAGTCATCTCTTTTTACTGATCCTACGCATGTTAGCTCGTCAGAAATTACTGATGTTTGTTCTATTTTTACTAAACTTGTCTTATTCAAAGAGCTAAATGAAACATTCTAAATTGAAAAGCGACGAAGAATATAATTACAGGAGAGCAGCCATTTTAATTTGATAGTAATATTGTAGCTTTTAATACACACATTGTGATATATCAATTAATGATAGATATATCGATATATTACGGGAAATTTCCATCCCTAGTCTACATATTATATATCGATTGTTTGTTTAGAATCGATTAATATATTCTGACAGTCTCACTTAACTATTCCTTTTTAAAAAAAGGTGTCAAAGTTGTCTTATTACTGTCATGATGTCAGGTCGTATTATATTCGAGACCATTTATTTTTCATGTAGATCACCTCAAAATGTTAGGGTCGTATTATATTCGGGTCATTATGGTACATTTACATTTGCCGGTATTCAAGTGAAATGGCAACTAAACACATATGAGAGATAGTCGATTATCACCTATTTTGAATGTTACCGTTTTATTTAGTTGCCAGTTTTATTGAGAGCTAAGAATCGTAATATTAAGATTGATTCTTTCGATACTAGTAAGAATCAAGTTTGACAGCCCTAGTTTTTTGATATTGCTATTGGTTGAAAATGCTATTTTTGAATATATTTTTTTTATTATGTTTGTTATTTGATTAGTTTCAGGACCCGTGTAGTTGAATTTTATCCATGTAGAAGGTTTTTGGTCGGTTCTTGGAGAAAGATTTGATAAAGTGGTAGATAATTTGTTGAATGTTTTTGATTTTTCCTTTTGAAGAATTTTATACTCTGTTGAATGAGAGTATCCGTTGCTTAGGACAAGTTGTTTTATTATATTTACTTCAATTTTATAGTTTGTTTTGTAAAGTGGAATGTGAAAAACTCTGTGGATGATACTTTAAAAAGATGCTAATTTATGAGAATTTTGATGATTAGAATAAAGAGGTATTTGCATCAGTATGGGTAGGTTTTCTGAAGATTTTGTAAACAAATTTATTTAGATTGTTTCTGGTGACGGTGAGGTCAAGATAATTGAGGCTGTTATTTTTTTCAAATTCAGTTGTGAATGATAATTTTGGATGTATGTTATTGACAATATTATTATTTAGGGCTGAGTGTTGGAAATGTTATTTTCATAGGTGACAAAATTATCAACGCATCTCCAAGATAATTTAATGTTAAGTAAGTTATTTAATGTATTCAAAACTATTGGTTGAAATTTTTTTCAAAAATATTTAAGACATTAGGCACAAAATAGGTGATCCCATAGCTAGGCCATCTTCTTGTAGGTAGAATTTATTATTTAAGTGATAGTAGTTTTGGTTGGTGATAGTATGGATTAGTTTTTAGATTTGGTCGATATATTCACTGGAAAAATTGTTGAAAATTTGTGTATCCTTGATGATACTAATGGTTTCATGAACTGATACATTTGTGTAAAGATTGGAAATATTAAATGATAGGAATTTGGAATTCTTATTTAAGGGAATATATTTGAGTTTATCAGTTAAATGAATTGAACTTTTTACATTGTAATTGTTAGGTAATTGAAGATTATCTTCCAAGATTTTTGTTATTTTTTTAGATATTTTATAAACAGGGTCATTTTGGTAATTAACAAGAGCTTTAATTGGAATATCTGGTTTATGTATTTTGGGTAGTGAAGTGAATGTGGGAGCTTAGGGGTTCATGTTGAAAAACTTGAAAAGGTCTTTAGGTTAAATTATTAATGGTGCCTTTTAAAAAATAATATTTTTTAAGTTTTTTTTTTTTTGTATTAATTGTAGGAATTTAATACATTAATATTGTTTTTATGAATGAAATCCAGTGTTTTTGAAACATAATCATTTTGATCATTAAGCACAATATATGACCTGGTGGTCTAGGGGTAAGGTGTCAGACTTCTGTGCTGAGGGTCCGGGGTTCAATCCTCGGTCCCGGCACAGATTTATCTGAATACCAAACCCTTCCTTCACTTCTGACAAGATGTGTATTAATCACAACTTGTGAATGTGAGGAATGCCAGGCCTCTACCGTAGTTCGGATTCCACGTTAAACTGTAGGTCCTCCATTTCATCTCACAATCACCCTACCATTGCACATTAGTGTAAGTGCGTGTAACCCGAACGAGTAGTAAGACGCGGTGCTAATAATAATAATTAAGCACAATAGAGTTCCCTTTATCAGCTTTAACATTGATTATATTGTTAGATTTAAGATTTTGTTTTAAAATGTGGATTTGTTTTTGTAAATTGGAATTATTTCTGATTTGTTAGTTATGATTAATGATAATCTTTTGTAATTTATTGGTTATTAAATGTCTAGTTTAATTTTTGTTTCTTCAGATGGTAATATTGATTTATTGCATCTTCACTATCAATTATAAGAGATTGTATTTTTTGTTTAATGGATGGTTGTTTTAAATTGAATTTGTATACCTTGTGAAGAATTTATTTGTCTGTGTTGGTGTTGAGATAAGTTGTCTAGTTTTTTATTTAAATTTTGATATTTGCTTTGGATGATAAATTTAATTATTTCATTAATAATTGCTAAGGTATTGTCTAATATTATGGGGTGAAATACCAAAATTTAAATAAAAATATTATGAAAAGTATATAAATTAAGAATAAAGGAGTAACCATTAAATTGGTTCCGTTATAAGGTGGTAACGATATCGTATTATAATACACAAGTAAATAGCTGAACACCAACAGCTGTTATTGTATAAACTATGTGTTATTTATCTACAGGTGGTAAAAATATGGTAATATAATACACAAGTAAACAGCTGAACACCAACATCGGTTATTGTATAAACTCTGTGTTATTTCTCTATAGGTGGTAAAAATATGGTAATATAATACACAAGTAAACAGCTGAACATCAACATCAGTTATTGTATAAACTCTGTGTTGTTTCTCTACAGGGGGTAAAAATATGGTAATATAATACACAAGTAAACAGCTGAACACCAACATCGGTTATTGTATAAACTCTCTGTTGTTTCTCTACAGGTGGTAAAAATATGGTAATATAATACACAAGTAAACAGCTGAACATCAACATCGGTTATTGTATAAACTATGTGTTGTTTCTCTACAGGTGGTAAAAATATGGTAATATAATACACAAGTAAACAGCTGAACACCAACAGCTGTTATTGTATAAACTATGTGTTATTTTTCTACAGGTGGTAAAAATATGGTAATATAATACACAAGTAAACAGCCGAACATCAACATCAGTTATTGTATAAATTATGTGTTGTTTCTCTACAGGTGGTAAAAATATGGTAATATAATACACAAGTAAACAGCTGAACATCAACATCGGTTATTGTATAAACTATGTGTTGTTTCTCTGTAGGTGGTAACGATATGGGAGTATGTCAGGAAACAGTTGAACATCAAACAGTCCCTCTATGGTCATACAGACGCTGTGACATGTCTGGCATGTAGCCCCGCATACAATGTTGTGGTTTCGGGCTCAAGAGATGCAACTGCCATCGTGTGGGACCTCTCTCGCCGGATATTTGTCCGACAGTTCAGAGGTCACACAGCACCAATTGCAGCTGTGGCCATCAATGAACTTACGGTATGTTAAGCTCAGTAGTGTATTGCTAAAAAGGAATTGCCAAAACGCACCATGTAACATGAACGATTTTTGAATACACGTGTATATAATAGGCAGAATACTTACACATTAAAATCCCACATACATTGGAAATAACTTCAAAGTGTAAAAGTGTACACAAGTAGGAAATGGCAAAGGCTGGATCATCCATTATAGGCTTATTGTCTCAGACGTCTACTAGAACTGGAATGGGTGGTCCGTGGCCGTAAATTGTAATGTTATACATTGGCTAATCTTACTGTAAAACATGGCATGAATAGTTGAAGGAGCCAAGAGCTGCTGTAATCAGAAGATTTTTTTTTTTTGCACCGCACCTTACTACCCGTTCAGGTTATACGTTTAAGAAATAATCACACTAATGGTTTAGGAATAGGGATAGTAGAGAAAGTGAACTCGCATTTGCGTGGAGGGAGAGTGGAAAATCATTTAGGAAAAACCACCCCCAGTTAACCCAACCAAGACTGGAACCTTGATCTCCCCGTCCTCGCCGGTCTAGCTAACTATGCCACCGAGGCGGGTTGAGAAGAAATTAATAGATAATAAAGTTGAGTATTTCATGTAAGAATAATAAAAATGTCACTTATGAATTATGGCTTACATAACTGCATAGATGTGATCAGGCAATAGGCGAAACAATGTTTAGTTTATCTCCTTAAAGGAATTTCCAAAGTTGATCCACTGGACATTCTGTGTCCTTGACTGCTTTGATATGGCTATCAGTTGCTGAGCAAAGGTTCCTCAGCCACTTCTGAACGTAATTGTCTGGTTTCCACTTTTCAATCGGAGGTTCGTGAAGTTTGATGAACATAAGATTTGACACATGGCTATTTAGTAAGCTTGATCTAGGTATCTGTAATTATAAGGGTCATAGTGATAAAGCCTCGTTCACATTCGGAAGACCTGAAAGGGATAGCTTTAGAACAATTAATAAGAGGAATCAGATGGAATATCTTGTCCACCATTGTCCAGAAAGTTTCTGTAGGCCATGAGTGTCCTCGAAAATACCAATCCAAAGCGGCTGCAAAGAGACTATTTCATTTTCTCCATAACCTGGGTGTATTCCTCCTGGTCATTCATTAGTTTCTAGAACAGAAAGCTCTGAAATGATGTCGGCCTTACTGGGAATGATGTTTTTAGAGCCTGGTTGCAATATAACTGACTGGTGAGAAGAGATTGTTAAAATAAGCGGTGTTTCATATTGTTTACGGTTGCTGGTTAAAAACTGAAAGAGTGATTAACAGAAACAATATTGTTGCCATCAGTCAGTTTTACTGAGTAAGATTCAATTTACTTTACTGCATTCTCTGCTTCCAACATATTTACGTTCCTTCATTGAGTCTAGAAATCGTATGGTGCGATGAACAAGAGTCATATCTCGTCTCTGAAGGGACTCGGAAAGAAGTGAGAGTTCGAATAAAACATCATGCATGAGTGACAGGTCCATTACAAATTATTTTGATGAAATACGTTTGTAAAGCCCTTTGAATTTGTTGTGGTCTGATTGGGAGCAGTTTGTATCATTACTTGCAGTCTCACAGTGACAACATAGAGATCTCTAGCTTTTCCAAACTGCATAAACGGTTCGAAACGAACTTGAAACCCACCTCACTCCCAATACATGACCTAATTTCTTGATCTCTTTGTTTAGTGTTGATGCACACGTTTCAATTTCATTTTGGTTTTTGGGAGCTTGGCCATAAAATGAGTACAGTTTGTTCATAAATGTACGGAAATTATCAACACCATGCACTTCAGAAATTGAGTCTCCAACTGACAATTCTAATCGATGGCCACATGATAATAGAAGGGTACATTTATTGAAACCATTGTGCAACACCTGATTTTCTTCCCAGCATGACACTAGCACCATCACAAGTAAAAGAAACAAGATTGTTCTGAAGATTTGATTGGTAGAACATACGTGCTGAGGCATGTTAGTAAGTTATCGGTAATTGTTTTCGCTGTTTAATCAGGATTTTGATCAAATCTAAAATCACTGTGGATCAGTTGACTTATTTGTTTCACATTTTAAATACACTATCAAAGTAGTTTTGGTACTGACAGTTGTAGACTTTTATTATCACAGATACTTCTCCATTTATTTCATTTCTTGCACAATGTGGTCAATTATGTTTGTAGCGCTAAACTTCAATCGCAAACCATGTGGGATTACTGCACCATATAATTGTTGCAACTGCAACAGTTCAATATGATCAGAATTAGGTCTATCATGTGTACAATAAAATATGCAGTTCCAAAAACCTTGTTAGTGGCCTCAACTTCAGTTTCATTTAAATGGTCTACAATTTTTTTCATTCAATTTGTGTTTTAGCTCTCTGTATAATGTTTTCAGTGCTTATCTGTGACTTGGATTTTCAATGCTCAGTAAGTTTTTTCCTCAATGATGTAAGTTGCGCTTTACAAATGCTACCATTATATGGAATTGACATCCAATTCCATTCACTGGAAACTTTCAGTCCTTGTGATTTCAATGGACCTAAAGTTTTTACGCTAGAACAAGATGAACACCCAATTTTACCAGACTTACATATAATCCGTGGGAAGGTTTTTTCTTCTTGTCCCACATAGCGGCAGTTCAAATTTCAGGTCATTCGGACTTGAGATTATTATCGCTAGTATTATCGCTAGTCCAATGTGTTTCACTTAGAAGCCCAATTTGCTACAAATGACTAAGGAAGGAGCATAAATATCATTTCATTTTACAATATTTCATAGTACAAATAATTTTTTATATTTTGTGAATGCATTCGAGCCATTCATATACTAGAAAAATTGGGGGAATGTCATTCTGGCTCAAAAATAATTATCAGAACGATGTTCCGGTCCCACTACACCACTGGGTATGCTACATAATTTCATACCTTCGCAATACAGGCATTAAGTGTAACAAAGTAATTAATATTAATTAAATATGATTGCCAATACTAATACAAGTTGGAGTGTGATAAATTCTTACTTTATTGGTATTAGATATGTTTTTATTTTTGGCAGCAAACATACTTGAAATTGTGTTTTTTACAACCATGATGATAAATGTTTGGAGCAATAAGCTAAGTTTGCTCAAAGTTAGGGATTCGACCTTTGAATTATTTAAAATATTTGAGATTTGAAGATTCGAGAAAATATTGAATTTGAAATGTAAGAAAAATTAAATGTTGACAAATTTTCTATTGAAATTAGTTTTAGGCCTCTAATATTGCTTATTGGTGGTTTTGCCCAAAATATGATGAGTTTAACAAGATGACCCCTGACCATTAATTTACGACTTAAATGAATGTGTATGAATGTTATTATGAATGCATTATAACAACAAATGTAGGAAGATTGAATTAAGCGAAAGTTTACTATCAAAAGATGTTTGTATTTTTAATTCAAGTATAGACAGTTTTGAATCAATTTGTGTGAATACCGGGAAGCATTCTTAATCTAAATAATACTAGAATGGTGATTTAAACTCATCATAATCATCATTATCAAATGTTTCAAATTTGTGGTCTGGTCAGTTTAGTAAAATACCTACTTCCACCATTCTTCCTTTAGTTGCTTCCATTATTCTCCTCTCACCTGCACAATTGCGGTTATCAGCTGCTCTCCTCTCTTTCTAGGTCTCCCCTGCAGTCTTTTTCCAAAATACTTCATCTCCAACATACTTCATCTCCAACATTCTCTTTGATATTCCCTCCTTTTCAATCTTCATTACATGTCCATACCATCTCATTCTAGCTTCCTCTACTATTTCATATACTCTCTGTATCCCAACTCTTGCCCAGACAATATAATTCCTGTTTCTCCTTGTGTGAGCCAACATGCTCTCCATGGCCTCCATTTTCCTGCTCTCTAAACAAGTATTTATAAAAAATGTTATATAAAGAAATTGTCACTCGTTGAACATTCTGGGAGACAACATACGAGAAGTGGACTGTATATAAATTAGAACAATGAAAGACTCACCTGAAAAGCTCCTTTATTAAATGAACAAGTTAAATCCTTATAAGACATCTTTTTTGGGGTTCTATTTTCACCATGATTAATATTTATCACCTAACTCAACCGTCCACATTAATGAACCATTAAAAATTAGAACAAGGATTACACTAACACTAACACTAACCAACTTAAAATAAGCACTTAACAAACAAACAATCAAACAAACATCTTGCTTCTTGGAGAGTCATAAGCCAACTGCCAGTACTGGTACATAAAAAGAAGGGGAAAACCTGCCTGTCCAATCAGGAGAGAGGAAAGACTCTCATTAGAGAGGTGGTATAAAAAGAGTGGCAATTCAAAATTCAAAGCAACACAGTAAGCAACAAACAAAATACATTTGGACTCTAGCAAAACAA
Organism: Timema bartmani; assembly: GCA_902151455.1. Classification (NCBI taxonomy): domain Eukaryota; kingdom Metazoa; phylum Arthropoda; class Insecta; order Phasmatodea; family Timematidae; genus Timema; species Timema bartmani. The sequence continues at coordinate 83,454 of CABFWB010001357.1, read as the reverse complement.
AAATAATAATACATTTACAGCCAAGACTGAACCCTTGTAAATAATCTTGTTTTATGTCCTCAGGGTGACATAGCAACATGTGCTGGCACCTGGCTGCACCTGTGGAGTATCAATGGAGAAGAGCTGGCAAGTGTTAACACTTGTGTGGGGCGAGCCGACCGCATGCAGCAGATTCTTTGTGTTGCCTTCTCGCAAATTCAGGAGTGGGACTCACAGAATGTTGTCATGACTGGATCCACCGATGGCGTGGTTCGGGTGAGCTGCCCTAGTTAATCCTCTATGGAAGATTCAGTCTTACTTCAATAACATGGAGATCCAGTCATTCTTATATGTAGCTTATCCTCTCTTTTTATATATTTTTAGCACCACATCTTACTTCTCATTATTATTTAAATATGGGTTATATGCCTATGTACTTAGGGATGAGGAAGTCAGAATTTAGAGGTATTTTACCCACATTTGCGTGGAAAGAAAGAGTGAGAAACCACTTAGAAAAACCACCTTCAGTACACCCGACCAGGATCAAACCCCAATCTCTCCGTCATTGGCAGTCTAGTCTATTGTGGGACTAGCGCCTTAGACCATGCGGCCACCAAAGCTGGTTATAATGAATTAATATGTACCACTTTTTGCATCAGTGGTTGAAGAGTCTAGGTAGTCATTCTCTCAATAGACTGGACTGCCGATGAAGGAGATATTGGGGTTCGATTCCTGGCCGGGTATACTAAGGATGGATTTTCTTAAACGTCTTTTTACTTTTCCTCCACTTAAATGCAACCTTCCTTATTCCTAACATATTAGCTTAATTAGTTTATATGTGAATAACCCAAACAGGTAATCAGATATGATGCTAAAATAGCCCACTCTGTTGGATGATGTTGTCTTGAAAATAAAGTTGGTTTGCTGGTCATATACTGATTAAATGCTGAGTTTAGAAAATATACACACATTAAATCTTTAAATAAATTTTCTTTAAAAGGTAGCAACTAATCCTAGCCTTCTTTCTTATAATAATCCCAGTGTAAATTACACTCATATGTAGGGACATGCAAAATATGCATTTGTGATAATGCGAATTGTCATGCAAATTCTACTGTTTCCACATGAATAATGATAATCTAAGATTTTTTTCTAAATAAACGCAATTTCTTTGTAATTTGGTAAATACCACATCATGCAAAATAATTTTCAATGCAGGGACACTGGCAATAGCGCTATAACAGGGCTGCCATTTATATGGATAGTATCAGTTTTTTTATAGGTATAAAACAGATCACAGGATATGAGTGTTTTCAGGATATTTAGGCTTTTTTTTTTCTGAGGCTAACATTAAAAATCATGATTTATACTTTTACACATTACAATACTTAAAGTTCGATAGATCTATTCATTGTTTTCAGCCTTTAAAAGATTTCACGCTAGGTCCAAGCAATGACATTAATATATATGGACCTTGCTACAGGCAGTCATGTTTGGCAAAATTATACCTTCTTAATTCTTATTCCCTGCTCCTTAATTGATAGTAAAAGTCCTATGACACATGTTTCAGTATTATTGTTTGGTCTAAACCTAAATTGTTAGTCGATTATTTCGATATTGCTATTTGTAAAATTCGAAGGTAATGATATTGAGAGTCAATTATTTCGATATTGCTATTTGTAAAATTCAAAGGTAATGATATTGAATTTGAAATTACTAAGTGTGAAATGTTTTATGCATATTTATATTTGATTTTTCTCCGAATATGTTAATAAATAATTAAATACACAAGATGAACGAAAAATGTAGAAAGTTTTATCCTAGTTTTTTTTTAATGAATACCAATTTGACTTATATTTACTTAAATAATAACATTGCTTTCAGCTTATAATATCATCACTTTTTGATAAAAATAACACCACTTTTCCCCAAAAAATAACCTCACCTTTTGCATGTCTCTACTCATATGTAATTCTTGTTTGTTTCAGATGTGGTCAGTGGACTATGTGCAGGTGCCTAAAGAGGACCGTCAAGCAGTCAAGGAGGGAGAGGACACTAAAGAAAATGGTGTGAAAAATCTAGTAAAGCAGATCAGCATATCAGCTGACTTCCCTGGCAATGATACAGGTAAGCTTCACCTACTCTGACATTTCATTCATTACCATAAAGCATTTTAAGTTTCATTTAATTATATTTAAAACGCGCTTTACTACTCGAACTGTCTTTCAATGGACGAGACTGACGAAGACGGTGAGATTAGGGCTCAAATCATGGTCGGGTGTTGTTGGGTTTTCCCTAAATGAATTCCTATTCTCCTTCCATAAAAATATAGGTATATTTTCTCTAAATTCAAGCAGGTAACAGTTCAAGTTCATTGGCTGTGTTTTACTCGAGTTCTTATGTTGCATTGATTTTACGTTAAGTGAATCCTGATCATACGCTGTGTTTATTTATGTGATGAGAATGTTGAGTGAGTGTAGTATTATGTTAACAATAATTTTATGGTGATCCCTGCATTACTTGGATTATGTTACATCACATCACATCACATTACATTACATTACATTATATTACATTATATTACATTACATTCATCGCTTGGTTATTTCAGGCTTGTAGCTTCAAGTGCTAGTACAAACAAAAAGTTAGCGTGTTCTACAAAATGATTACATTATTGCAGCAGTTCTCAAACTGAAGTATGCGGACACCTTTCAGGGGGTACAAGACTAGCTCTTAAGGGAAAGTTGGCAAAATAACAAGGGACTTATGGAAAACCCCAATTGTTGGCATTTACCATTATATGGTTATTCCCACCCCTCTTTTTTCCATATTTGCTCTCAGCTGAAGACTGTTTTCTGAGAATTTTCAACCGTCTACTTGACACCTTCTACATTAGCAGTTTCTAATGCTTTTCTCAACAACATATCTTTGTGAGAATGGTTTCTTATCCATGGTGTACCTAAAAAATAAGTACCACAATAGGTTAATTTGGAGCCGGACCTCCGCTTGAAAGTTTCATCTGGACAACCAGACATCAAAAAGTTGTGGCAAGCCATGCAGCCACACCCTTCTACCCTTCTCACTGAAAAACTTTGGTATTCATAATATATCAGCTCCAGAATTAGAATTTTAAAAAATTTATTTGAAAATATGATGTTTAGGTTTACGTTTTTTCTTTATTTTTGAATGAATTTGTGAAGAAAATGCATAAAACTTTTCTACAGACTTTTTATAGTAAAATTATGTTGCTTTAACTGATCATAACAATTCTCAATAAGAGATAATGTTAAGGCTATAACAGTAGGATTCTCTATAAATATTAAATAGCTTTGTCACATTTGCAATATTTTGATTACAGATTTTTTTTCCCCAATATATTAAATAAATCAATAATATACCATGTGGTCATATTTTTTAAAGCCTGTCATTTGAATTCTTTTTTATCTTTGGGTGCATTAAACTTTTAGTCATGGCCAAGGGGTACAATCTAAAAAAAAGTTTGAGAACCATTGCATTATTGTTTTGAATTCATAGTATTATTGAAGAATATTCCAGGTCCAACCAACAACATAATCATATACGATTCTCCATTAATTAATCAGGTCGTATTTTCAAACTAATATATTCTCTAATACACTCACACTGGTGGTTACACGATTTAAGGTGTTAAGCTTGCAATAGACCAGCTTGCTGGTGGCGAGGGGGTTGAGGTTTGAATCTCGGCCATATACACTAAGGATTGTTTTCCACAATGTGATCTATCACTGTGTTTTCCCATCCCCTCTCATGCTTATGCAAGTGTACATTCTTTAAAGTACCTTCCCTACCCTAAGCTTTTCCATGTTAATGTATTATTAAAAATAAAATAAAATTGTTGATGGTGTTGATTAATTATTTTGTATGTGTCAAATGCAGCCTCCCTTGTGAAAAGTGGGTCAGAGAGCAGCCTTTCAGAGGACGAGGGTGAGACAACTCCTGAGGTGGAGAGCACTCAGGAGGAGAAGAGAGAGGGAAAGAAAGAGATAGAGAGAGCTCAGGAAGAGAAGGAGATGTGCAGCGATGAAGACACCAACCAAGTAAATGTTCATATTTTTTAAATGAATCAAACAGAAACAAATATTTTGGCGTGTGAGAATGCAACTTTTGCCCTATTTTATTAGCTCATGGCATCTTCACATTTTGAGGTATATAATATTATAAATGGGAGGAGGTATAGGAAACTAGGGCTCTTGTGAGTACTCGAATTTTGAGCTTCAAGCTGAGCTCGTCATTTAAGATTGAGATCAAGATTTGTGTAGGCTTGTCATTTTCGAGCTTCCACTTGACGCACTTAATAATCAATTTTTAAAACGAAATGGTAAGCATAGGCTAGTTAATTTAGATAATATTGGCATTTCCACTTGTAAATCATTAGGTAATTTAACATATTGTTAAAATTAATATCAATTTTCACATTAATAATGTAATATATCGTTAAAACTACTTTTGACCTGTAAAATTATTTTATATTGTCAACTATTTCGAATTATCCTTGATTGAAATTGCATTGCCATGACAACGCGATGAAAATAAAAATAGCTAAATAGATTATTGTAGGCCCCCATATTAGCTGATTCAGTATCAGCGGTTTCAGTTACCCATGATTTATTGCCGCCCAATTTGTTTATTTTTAATTAAAGATTAATAGTTTTATAAGCTTCAAACCTTGCGCCAAACCAAGAACCGGCCGTACTATCAGCAACACAAACATGCCTACTATGGGCATTGTACTATTATATCACCACCATCATCATCATCATCATCATCATCATTATCATCATTATCATTATCAACGTCATATCATCATCATCGATTGTCGCAACAAGAAGAATGGAGAAGAGTAAGTACAGTGTAGTGTACAATACATGTTATTATTACTTTATTTAATGTTGGTATTGTCTTATTGTGAACAATCTATCAATTAAGCTTTATCGTATACATGTATGTTACATGAATATCATGTTATAGAATAGTTTGGTATCTGTGGTTTCGTAGATCTAGGAACATATTACCTGCGGGTATGGGGACCCTACAGTACTAAATAATTTAATAATCATTATTTTTACTATTTCTACCTAGACCCTTTCTAAAATAATAATTTCAGTAAAATTAAAAATTAAGAATATATTATATTGAATGTTTTCGAACTTAAGATATTTAAAAGTTATATTAATTAATATGTATAACTACAAAACTACCTAGTTTAGTTACTATTTAGTTATAGAATTATGTTGGTTAACCTGTCTAAAATCAGTGCTCATCAACATTGCAATAAATATTTAAACAAACTTACTACATTTAAATTTAAAAAAAGCATTCACTTTTTAATTTTATTGTATGAACATCAACTTTAATAAGCATTAAAATTTGAATTGAAATACATTTCTCAGTAAGATAATTTCTAGCGAGAGCCCATACAACACACATGTGCAACTGGGCATAGAGGAATGCAATTGGAAGAGAAGACATGATTATTCGCGATTATTATACTAAGTACTAATAAACTAAATATGGAAAATTTCAGATTTTTAAATTTTTGTGATTCTTACGCTTTCTCTAAAAGTAAATTAAGTTACCCAAGCATATTTTCGGGAAATGTTAGCTCATTAAAACATCAATTTTATTAACTTTTTTTAAATAGATGTTGTGATTTTATTCTCCTTAAAGACATGAGTGTTGAAACAAATTTTTTTTTCTATTATATTTTTATTTGGGTGTTCTTATTAATTTTAAATCAGTTTTTTTTAAAGTACTATTTCTAATTTAAAAATTAATATTTCAATTTTTTAAACTTTTTTTTTCAAAAGTATTTTCTATTTAGGGTCATTCTCAGTTTAATAACTCGTGTTGTTTTGTTAAATATTTAAAATCCCATACTCAAACTCAGGAACTTTTTGATATACTTGACTCGAGTTCTACTTGATTGAAAAAACCTGAGCTCGCAGGTCCCTAGTAGAAACACAGACTACACACTACATTGCTACCACACAGCAGGGAGTATGTTTTTTCATTCTTAACTAAATAATTTTTTTTTCTCCTCTTTGGTTTTTTATTTCCTATTTAAGGAAGTTGTGTTGTGTGTTTCACTTCTCTCCTGAAGAACTCTTATAGAATGAAACCTATGTCAAGGGATTGTGTGTTTCACTCCCTCCTGAAGAACTCTTATAGAATATATTGGTCTTGTGGAAACGAGGTACAATGTCTTCTCTGGTCGACTTTTCTCTTTAGAATGCATATTATGTTTGCCTTCCAATTTGATTTCATCCATTTTTATTTAACCTTCTTGTATATGAAATATAATTATAATATGGGCTATAAATAGATATAGTGATAAAGTTCTATCATACCCAGTAAATTTGAGGAAATCAAACTTTGATTTTATTTGAATAAAACTTAATACAAAACCATGGCTATGTTAATACATGACAACATCCATATTATAGTCTTGAAAAATGCTTTATCTACTCTTAAACCCTTTCCATTGAGGTTTCTGGCTCGTGGCTCTTAAAGGTGAAGGACCAATTTATTCAGTCCTGGAAGGACACATCTGAAGAACTGTTTCCCCTCCCTGTTGTTCCAGGCAGAAGAAGCAGGGGAATCAGGGCCAATACCCCATGCACCTCATACACCCTTACCCCGACAAGAGGCTGTGACAGAGTCTCCAGTGGTGCTACGCCGCAAGGCCTCACGAGCCAACCCACACTTTCGCAAGTCAGAGTGTGGTCGTAGTCGTGCGGAGAGTGAGGGTGGCCCAGCAGTGGACCTGGGGGAGGTGACCTGCACCCTTGTGAGCACAGCCAACACTGGTGGGGAGGGCATCCGGACCAGCAAGTCTGACACCAGCCTTACTGACTCCTTCGTCATCGTGGGGGACACTGACGTGGTGGATGTCAACAGCCGAGGCAAGGAGGAGGTCTGCAAGAGGCGACGAAACCCACAAAACAGCTTGCGTGAAGGTTCGTTACATGAAAGATTAAATATTGATGTATGTATTTTACAGGCAGATGAAGGTTTATCATATAATTTAGTTTTTAATTACTGTTTATTTAAATTGCGTGCTCTTCTGGGACTACTAAAAATAAGCAAGGCAAACTGCATATCTAAAGGAAATCAGCATATCTTAAAAGGGATGAATAGTAAGGAACTGCAGCAATGGTCACCCGAAAAAAGAAAGAAAGAATTTTTATTTTTAAATCTTCTTGTGCTCTATTGGGCATGCTTCCTGAGCCAGTAACCCTTCATGCCACAGCAGTTTAATGGTGTGTGTGTGTGTTCTAGGGTTCAAATGGCAGCGGCAGCTGGTATTCCGTAGCAAGCTGACCATGCATACAGCATATGATCGCAAGGACAATGCTGAGCCAGCCTCTATTACCTCTCTTGCTGTTTCCAGGTATCTCCTCTCATAATTTGATCTCTTTAATTCTTATTTTACAACTTACACTCATCCCTGGGAATTCTGTAGTAAGATCAATAGTTGAGAAACTTGTGAGTGTTTGGTCCCATTTTAGATTTTCCATTCTTGGGGGAAAATTTATCATTGGCTTTAAAGCACTAATAGATATAGTTAATAGTTGTATTCAATGTGCAAGGGAAGGTATTAGAACCTTGGATCACACTTATTAATATCTGCCTACTTTTCCACTATATGAAGATAAGGTTTATATCTTTTTGTGCCTCAAACCAAAGTATATGAGAAGCAGACAGTCATTGGTTAAAACATGATGTCTCAACTATATTTACTACAGTCATTACACATTGAACACTTAAAACAAAGACAGTGGTCCAAACACATCACTTTTTCAACTAAAAGGATAAACACCGGAAATGGACATTGGATGTGAACAAAGATAAAGGTTTGGACTAGGGGTGTACCAATGCAGATACCGATGAATCGTTATTGGGTGATTATTAGTGCATCAGCAATTAATCGTAATCGGTGATTATTCTACAGATTAGTCAATTTTTTAAAGTAAAATTTAAGCAAAAGTTTTTATGTAGGGGCTTGGTGATCAAACTCACAAAAAAAAACACCTAAATACACACTGCATCTGTGTTGTGGGCCATGCAAAGATTAAATAACCAGGTAATGAAATATAAGTTCAAATTGTTGATAAAACTAACAATCTAGTTCCAACTTTTGCCGGTCATGCAAAGATTAATCCAAAAACTAATATCAAAGCTTTAACTGTTGATTTTTGAATAAAATCTTTTGTATTAATCACATTAATTGTTATCATTCCCTTAAGCATATTTCCCAATAGTTTTTAATAAATAATCGATAATTGGGACTAATTGGTGTAGATAATCGTAGCATGAAAAATTATTTTAAATAATCGGTAATCAGTTTTACTGAATCAGTACACCTCTAGTTTGAACAACAATGAAATTGAAGTCATTTAATCAATAATAAACTTGTGATTTCAATTTTAACAAAGAGTATGAACAACAATGAAAACCACATTGATGATATATTTAGAATAGCCAATAAAATAACATTCCGTGGTCCAGAGCTCCATTGAACAATCTGGTAGCTATAATATTAGAAGTGGACTGTATAAACATTAGAACAATGAAAGACTCACCTGAAGAATGTTGTTTTATTGAATGACAAGCTAGCTCCTTGTAAGCCAGTTTTCTTGATGCTCTATTTTTCCCATAATTAGTATTTATCACCTAACTCAACCTTCCACAGTAATGAACCATTAAAAATTAGGGCAATACACCAACATTACAACCAAACTAATATGAGCACTTAACAAAAAACCAACAATTTGCTTCTTGAAGAGTCATTAGCCAAATGCCATTAATGGTGAACAAAAACTAAAATAATAATAAATTTACAACCAAGACTGAACTGTATGGTTAAATTTATACTTAAAGTTAAGATATTCTAAAATGCAGCCTTGTTTTGGATCTTTCTGTCTCTTATTTTTATTTACAATTGTGAATAAAAACTATACAGGTTAATCTAGGTTCTTAGGCGGCCAAATTCAATAGTAAATTTAAAAAAATCATTTGTTTAGTTTTATTTATATGCAAAGAACAACTTTTAATTTATGTTAGAGAAAAGTTTGTTTTTTTATAAAATTGTGAACTTTATTTTAGCAGAATTTCCCACTATTTAAAATTATTTTAATTTGTGTTTTGTTATGGCTACTGCCCCAGACTAACATTAAAGCCAAAATTAGCACTAAGTAGTCTTAGCCCCTTTCTTGTACTTTAAGAAGAGGAAGGTGTACTCAAGTTGCTTTGGGCCATAGGTCTAGAACCACTTGTTCAGATTCCTAATAACTCTTGGGGCTTGCCTCGGAGGCATGATGTTGACACGTGGTATCTTCTGGGTTCATGAGTCATTCTTTGTGGTGTAGGGGAGAACTGGAAGGTGGAAGGAAGAATGTCGATAAGTTGAAGCTGGTAGTGGATTTGAGGGGGAGGAAGAGGGGATATTTGTTTTGGGTGGCAGAAGGTGTCGAGGTACTGCCGGGTGAAGGGAATGTTGCGGTGGTTTATGGCGGAGTGAGGAGGTAGGAGTTTGGCTCCTCAAGGGGGGAGGGGGGGGGGGGGAAGGTGTCCTGAGGAGGTCTTTCTGGCGTGCGAGGAGAGCAAGGAAGTTACCAGGCCATTGGTGTAAAAAGGAGTTAGTTTGGCCTTGAGGCTGGGGGGTTGTCGTCTGCTTTTGTTAACTGCTTTTTTTGACCAGAATGTTGGTTATAGCCCATTAGTAAGGCTGTGCAGGAAAGATCTAGAGTGAGCTTGGGGCAGCTCAGAATAGGAGACCACAATGAGTTGGTGGCTATGAGGCAAGTACATCTTGGTGTCAGATACCGCAGTGAGCTAGTGGGTAGGAGGTTAGAACAGCATGGCATTGGATACCACTGTGAGCTGGGGGGCAGGAGGTTAGGACAACATGGCATTGGATACCACTGTGAGCTGGTGGGCAGGAGGTTAGAACAGCATGGCATTGGATACCACTGTGAGCTGGTGGGCAGGAGGTTAGAACAGCATGGCATTGGATACCACTGTGAGCTGGTGGGCAGGAGGTTAGAACAGCATGGCATTGGATACCACTGTGAGCTGGTGGGCAGGAGGTTAGAACAGCATGGCATTGGATACCACTGTGAGCTGGTGGGCAGGAGGTTAGAACAGCATGGCATTGGATACCACTGTGAGCTGGTGGGCAGGAGGTTAGGACAACATGGCATTGGATACCACTGTGAGCTGGTGGGCAGGAGGTTAGGATAGCTTGGTGTTGGATACCGTTATGAGCTGGGGGTGACTAAGAGAAAACACACATGTTTAACAACCACTCTTTTATTCCCCCAAAGGTTGTGGTCCAGCTGAAAGCTGGGCAATGTCTGATGATCCGGCATGCTTGTTGCGCTCTAATTTATTCCCTTCTGGGTCTCTTCAAGGAGACTCGGCTCTAGCTGTGTGACATATCTGATAGCAAGGGTGGGGGTTGGTGATGTGGGACTACTGGCCATTAAAGGGGTGTGTTGGCAGAGAGTCAGATCTAAGGGGCTAACAAAGTTTTATATAGGGCCATAGGATCTTCACAGTAACAGTTGTATGTTATAGGGGTGTATGAATTTTCAAAAATTTGAGTTTGATTCAACTTTCAATAGGTGTTCAAACACGAATTGAAAATTTCGAGTCCTAGAAATTTTCCCATTTATCTTGAAAATATTTAGTTTAGTTCATCATGGTCCATCAATATTTCCTTTTGTCATATTAAAAATAATACTTGGCTTGTATAACTATATAAATTAAATATGGTTAAACTTTCAGATCATCATATTATAAATGTTTGTCTTTGTGGCTTATACGTGGGTAGATTACAGAAATTTGACTTGAAATTTGTAGTCCAAATCGTGTTCAATATAACTCAAACTCTACACAAAGTGAAAAATGCCTCCTCATATATTCCTTATGCTATAAGTTATAAATACAATTGGCGTTCCTGGCCCCAAAAGGAGTGTGTTTCAATTTTGGTAGTAATATAGAGCTACGTATTTAAATTGAGTACAATTTGTTGTAAAATAAAACTCCAGTAAACAGTGACATAACCAAAATCCTCTCATCAAAAATTAGTGCAATAAAGTTTGACAAAATGGCATAGAGTAATTTTTAATGAAAATCTCACAATGTTCAAGTTAAATTGACCTAAAATTAATGGAAAGATATCAGAAATCATGATAGAAAGGATTGTTTCTCAGGGACCACCGCACAGTGTATGTGGGGGATGCCAGAGGCCGGGTGTTCTCGTGGAGCGTATCTGACCAGCCGGGACGTGGAGTGGCAGATCACTGGTTAAAGGATGAAGGAGCAGATGCCTGTGTGGCCTGTGGAGTGCGGTTTAATCTATACGAGAGAAGACACCATTGCCGCAACTGTGGACAAGTATTCTGCTCTAAGTAAGAAACAACTTCTCTACCTGCTTATCTTGTTTAACATGTTTCAAAATTGCATCGATAAAGATTTATCTGTGTCTTAGTTTAAAAAAATAATTATAATCAGCACTCAAAACGGTTAAATCTATTCTATATAAGAATGGGCCATCAAATCCTTAAGGATATTCAAGGATTCAAGAAAACTTCAGATTTGAGACTCAAATCCTTTAAAAAAAATCTATTTCAATCTTTGAAGTTAATTTTTTTTAGAGCTCTAGTACTGCTTATTAATGGTTCAGAACCATTAACAACCAGGCCCTAGACCAGTAATTTAACATTTAACTGAATGTATGAATGTTAAAATGAATGAATTGTAAGAAAGAATGTTAACATTTAGCTACTCTTTGTATTTTCTATTATTCTATTATATTTATATTTTCTTGTTATGTTCATAATTTTTTCCAAGATTTGGATTTTGAAGGTAAATTGGAGAGTCGGATTCGTAAAATAATGGATTCAACCCAACTCTAATTCTACATGTTAGCAAATGCAAAGTTGGTGATAATTCACCATGACCCGATTTACCAAGCTGTGTTTTGCAGGTAAATTCATAATTTTGGTTGAAACCGAAATTGGGCATTGCTATTCGCTTTGCAACATTTGTGGTGTAGCAATAGCAAAGCCCTCTTCTATAGCGTTCTGTAACTCGTCATTGGTGTTGTACTCGTGTGTAACAACTTTGCCTTTGTTGATCTTTAACAAGTTATTTTTAATTGTAAACATATCTGACTTTAGTAGTGATACCAATTAATTGAAGAACCACAACCATCTCATTTGCTCGAAAAGTAATCATTTTATAGGTCACACATAGTGCAAAAGGTCATGGTGCACCTTCATTCTATGACCATAGATAATCGAAAAGTTCTGGATTAGCCCACTCTTATCTTAGACATATATATCAAACATTCTCACGCATATCAGTTCAAGTTATATGGGGTTGGTTGTGTTCTGGTAAAATGGGAAAGTAAGGATTTTATTTGGCCTTGAAATCAAACGTTTATTATAGGAAGTGCATTATGTCACATATTTGTTGTTAAAATAACCTTTCTTTGAGATAAGGCAGTCAGAAATTATCCGAAAGCAAACCACACCCCTCGCGGCGGTGATTCTTTCCATTATTACAGAGCTAGTTTGTTAATGTTGTTGTGTTTACAAATTGTGGTACCAGGTTCTGCTGATTGCTTACAAGCAACTTGTCAGATAAACGTTTGTTGAAAGTAGGAATATATTCAGGCACGACCACTCAGGCAGCTAGTAGACTGCGTAGTGGATTATCTTTCTCAACTTCTAATAACTCTATTATGTATAATAGTGTTTCTTATAACTCTGAATATGGAAACTCTCTTATCAACTCATCACTAAATCTAGATAAGCCCGAAGCCTCAACTCCACAATAAGTTTTGCCTCACAATCTTCCTGGCAAGTTTTTATATATACCTCAAAAGGAAAACCTATTTTTGCTTTATGAGGTATTGGTATTAGATTTAGAAGAAGGTACAGGAAAAGTGGATAGATACATATAAAAGGGGACGAACACAATATGGCCTTTACAGTGAAAAGAAGAACACAGTTCACACTTTACATTCCAATAGAATGAAACCTAGGTCTGGGAATTGGGTGCTAACGATTGATATTCTTCAAGAGGCAACCATTACCTATTCGTCTACCGGCAGCAATGTAAAGTGTGAACTGAGTTTTTCTTTTCATTGTAAAAGTCATATTGTGTTTGTTCCTTTTATATGTTTTCATCCACCTTTCCTATGCCTTCTTCCAAATATAATATATCTACCTCTGCCATGCCTTGTAACTCAACCAAGAAAACATAACGTATCTAGCTGATAAAGTTGTCTGTGACAGATAAACCTTGAAGATATTATGTTTATTGGAAGTGAACCTCTACAAATGTAACAGGGGCTAAATTCTTTTAATTTCAAGTAAATTAAAATCCTTACTAGGAGACACCCGTATACATTATTTTTAGTTAAATCTAATTTTTTTAAATCTCACTTTTCGGAAAGTTTTGACATTAGTTTAGTGTGCAGCTATCTAAGTTCAAAAGTAAAATGACCCAAGCAACTGCTGTGTAAACGTTGTTTCTGTCTTTTTGTTGTGATGTCATCACAAGAAAAATCTGGTCCTGACTCGCGCATTCCAAAGCAGGCTGCCAGCTATCTGCTCAAGAAAAGAACTACATAACTGATACATTAAGCAAACAGTTTGAATTAAATAATTTTGTATTTATTCAAAACAAATTCATAAAAGCGGTGTTATTTTGTTTTATAGGAAGATTTTGTGTAACAAGGCAATTTCGTTTTATTTCACGATTCAAAAACATTGTAAATCAAATCTAAAGATTATCAAAGGAAAAAGTACTTAATTCCATTTTTTATCTCACTTTTCACATTACGTCTCATCATTTTTACAGGGTTATACTTATTAATAATATTTTTATACACTTTGTTATTCTATCAAAACCTTGAATAATGAACTAGGGGGGCGGTTTTCTAAACTTTTAAAACCAAGTAATCTAATAGTAATAATTTTAAAGTATTTATTTGTTTTGTCTTTATAAAGGGAGTAGTTATAAGCTGCCCTGCAGATTTTGTGGTTTATTGTTAACATTCTAATCTCATTATTGGAGTTATTTTACCAAATGGATGTGTTAAGGGCCTCACACGCCTTAAGTAAGAACTGACAGTTTGGACTTATCAGTTCAAACTACCATGTGTATGCAAGTATGATGGACTGATAAGTTCAAACCGCCTTGTGTATACAATTATGGTGAACTCAACAGTTCAAACTACCATGTCAGAGGTGCAGAATATGTCCTAACGCGCGAACGAGGTTCGAGGAAAATTAAAGCAGTCCTGGGGAAATTTTGGGCAAGGAAAAGTCCAACCGTTTGGTTGATGTTTTAGTACATTCTGGTTGTGATATGGTGATTTCCTTTGTATGAAAAAATAAGGCCGATGACACTCAACACCGACACTATCACTATGTGCCATAGTGAGGCAGTGTTGGTGTAAGCACAAAGAGTTGCGGTGTCTAGGGGCTAAGATAATGTGTCAGAGTTCTAGATAAGAAGTCAGAGGTTGAGATATGCGGCAAAGGAAAAATCTAATAATTCAACCTGGCTAGAGGCGTGATTGAGTGATGAGTCATCAGTCACCTACCCTACCGCGGGTGTTTGGTAGCTATGGCCGTCAGGCGCGGGAGGATAGGGAAGGGTGAGCGATGTTTTGTTTTAGTTTGAATTGTCACACTTATATCGCAGCCTAATTGCAAGGCGATGTGCGCACAGTTTATTTAAACTCGTGACATGCGTATTGTAATAATTGTGTAGGTTGTATTTTGATGACCTATTAGGGCTTGTAGATTGTACAATAGATAAATATTTATTAAAAAATTAGATGGTTTGGTGAAACAAATGTTTATTATGTCAACTGTGCTTATTGTGAATGGCATGGCAGACGTGATAAACTCGGATATCACGTATCTAATAAACATCCCTAAGAAAAACCTAGAAATAAGTATCAAGGGAGTATTGCAAGTTTTGTAAAACATAAATTATGTGATCAGGAAAAACTCATCGTCGTAAATAGCAATAGTATTTCCCCTAGTGTGGTTGATAGTGATAGACCTTGCAATAGTGGCGAGTCTATGAAAAAATGAAAAGTCTATGAAAATCAACAATTAAACCAAGGCCTCCCGGAATTACACTCCATTGCCTCTTACTATCAGGATGTAAAATTAAATGTTGGTACCGGTAAGCCTACTGGTATCAATTAATAACTAATAACAATATGTAATGCACACAAGATGGGAGAAAACTAAATTTTGTATAAGGTAGTACTATAAAAATAACTATGATTAAAAATATGTTTGTATTTGAATTTTCCAAACTATGTAGTAGGTTTAGCCTCTATAAAAAATTTAATGTTTTATTTTGAGCGCTATGGTTTTCGGTTTTTTTTTTTTTTTTTTTT
>CABFWB010001357.1:51782-63276 GCA_902151455.1 Timema bartmani | reverse complement strand
ACCCCCCCCCCCCCCTCATTCAGTAGGGCTCTATGGTTGCCTCTTTAGCATGACCAATAGTGTCCATTATCAATTATCACTAAACACAAGGCCTTAGAGACACATTGCTTTAGATGAAATGCCTAGGTTCATATCAATTTGGAGTGAAAATTGGTTCAATATGTGGTGAAAACACAGTCTAGTCCTTTACCCAGTTGAAGAGCCTTTTCTGATTGTAAAGCTGCTAGATATATTTATATGGAATAGAATGTGTTCTGCAGCTTTCACCTTTGATAGATGAGTCAATTTCTACAAGGAAACTTAACAGAATGGATTTGTGCTTACTGTTATTTAGCGTGTGTGAGATTTACTCTTTTTTATTTATTTTGAGATTGGGCTCAGGATTACTATTTTGATCAGGATCGAGATTGGGATATACTATTTTAGGTGAGATCAAGAAAGTGAAATTTTAAATAAAACCAAATTTTTTATATAGGTTCGTGAATTTAAATTCTCCTTTTTCTTCTGCTGTGTTTTAATATTGATTTTCATTTAAGAGAAATACTTTAATATTAAAGTTAAACTCATCAATTTGTATCTAACTAAGACAGGATTGTGTTTATATTTGAATACAGGCATTAGTTATATATTATATTCCAACAACTTAGCCCAGTCGGTAGCATGTTTGTCTACTAAGCTAAGGGTCCTGGGTTCGATTCCTGGTATGGCCGAAAAATGTATCATTAATGAAATGTGGGTTTATATTTTCACAATGGTGAGTTAACAGCTGGGGGCTGGATAATGTGCCTGTCCTAGTCTAGTTAGATTATTATGTGGCACATGAAGCTACAACAGGCCTAGCCAGCCGATAGTGGAAAAATATATGACTTGTATAAAAACTGACCCAGGCCACAGGCTGGAAACAGTAGTGGAGGTATAAAAAAAAGCAATACATTATTAAAGCGCTTTTTAAAGTAAATTTGTTTCAGAATTGATTGTAAAACCTTAAAATAAAAGAGTGCATGAAAGTTTTTTTTAAATTGAATAGTGAACTTTCAATTTAAAAT
The DNA here is from genome assembly GCA_902151455.1 of Timema bartmani. Classification (NCBI taxonomy): domain Eukaryota; kingdom Metazoa; phylum Arthropoda; class Insecta; order Phasmatodea; family Timematidae; genus Timema; species Timema bartmani. Next base: position 62,230 of record CABFWB010001357.1, on the reverse strand, counting down.
CAAAAAGTTAATAAAAGCCACCTATAAACAGGTACTACTTGCTAGCATGTATGTAGGCTATTACATTAAGCTTAATTTGTAGAGGTTTTATTGATAACGGAATATGGAAATTAATAGATCATGCTTAAATTATTTATTAATAACTAATACAAATTGGGAAATATGCTTACATTTGTGATAGCAGTAATTAATAAAGGATTTTATTTTATAGCCAACAGTTTGTATAAAAGTATTTATATTCTCACAATAAACTGGGCTGTTGCTATGTAGAGATCATTGTGTGTCTTAGTGGCAAAAAGTGTAACAAGATTATTAGTTTATTTTACATTAGTCGTCATTACAAATAAAAGAGTATTAAAAAGAAGCACACTGGCAAAACTTGGAATTAAAAAGATAAAAGTTTAATAGATAAATAGTTTTGGAGACAAATTTAATAAACATTTTATACTAAAGTTGCATAAATAATTCGTAATGTTGTCTTGTGGAACATAAATGAATAGTTATAAAAATTATAATCCTTCTTCCTTAGTTCACGTCTTACGTCGTCCCCCCTTCCTGAGGCCACATCATACTTCCCCTCCTCTCCCTGAGGTCATGTCATATATCCCCCCTCCTTTCCCGAGGTCACGTCATATTCCGCCTCACCCCCTTTCTGAAACCACATCATAACTTTCCCTACTTAATTCACTCCTTCCTCCCTTCCTTTCCTGAAAGCCATGTCATAAGTCCTCCCTTCCCCTAATTGTTGAGTGTGGTGTTATATAGAACATGACCAGTTGTCCAGTTGTTAAGTTCAGGCCAGCGCGTGGCTCGTGTTGCCTTTCTTTGTATATAGATTTTGTTTCATTATAAAGTAGTTTTTGTCTGTCCAAAAGACAATACATTCGTTGTGTTATTAAGTTAGAATGATATAAATATGTATTGTTTATTAAATAATTATGACAAATATAAAAATATGTTGAAATCAAACTAACCAAGGTTTAGGAAAGTTTTAAAAAATGGAAAGACATTTCCCAAACTTTTCTGAGATTACAGCCAATTGATCCTGAGTCTCGACTCGGGAACGGGAAATATTTTTTACAAAAAGAAATTCCTACTGTTATTCAATCATTTTCTTATATGTTTTAAAAGGTTCTTTATGTTAAAGAAGGTATTTGGATATAATTTTAAATGTATTCTCATATAACTTGCATTAAAAATAATTAAAATATTTGGAATAGGTCACTGGGCTAAATTATGGTTAAAATTAGAAGGGACACTTACCTTATATATACTGGAGTATAAATTGTTCAGATAAAACACTAAAACACACAAACACATTTCTAAAGACAAGCTTTCACTGTCACAAACAACTTCTTCAGGTCCAATCTAGGCCTACTCTCTTTAATCTGAAGCTATCTGTGGAGGATTTGCTGGTCTAAAATTATCAGGATCTCCAAGAATATAAAGTTCTAAAAGAGTTAAAATAACTAATAATATTACATTTAGAAATCCTATAATATCTTTGTAAAGTATGGGTGAAATGGAATTTTATTGGAGATAGAACCTCGAATTCCTCGAATTCTTTAGGACAGGGCAATTCAATTATCTATCGAATTGAGCCACACCGAAAAATAATATTTCGTGGGCCATACATTTAATTCAATCTGACATTAATTCGGAACGTTATTAAATTATACTTTTGTAGTTTAAAAGGGTTAGGGGGGAGTGAACATAATTTTATATTATATATAATGATATATTTCAGTGGAATTTAAAAAATGTGAAAGTTTGAATAGGACTAGGCCTAGATAATATGAAAAAGCATAAAATCGTGTCAAAATTATTTAAACATAAATAATCATTATTAAAATATATGTTAACCATTAATGGAAAAAATAAAACTTTTAGGCCTTTACCAACTTGGTAAAATTTGGTTCATATGTTGTCAGAACGATTCGGAGACATTCTTCTAGCAGTTTATTTCCCAGCGAGGTCCTGGTGTTGCACTTGATAGTGTTGATATATGAAAAGGATGATCCACACTGATATGTAGACCCAAACATAGTTAATAAAAACAAAGCAAGTCGTCTTACATTTGGAAACATGTTTGAATCATTGTCAATCCAAAACTGCACCATCCCTACATTTTGAAAGTGATCACTCAATGCCAATGCTGAGCTCAGATGAATTAATTCTAACTGAAAAGGTCCTTCGTCAATTTGAGGTAGAAGTTTTGAACATTTCCCAGAAATATTTTGTCCTTCACACTGGAATGGATTTCTCACCAATTTTATTATTTCTTTATCAATGTGGAAGTCTCTAAATTGGTCATCTAAGTTTTTCTTTAAATTACCCAAGAAATTAATCATAGCAGGGCTAACATTCTTGGACAAATCATCAAGAATTTCATGCAATTTTGGAAAATGAAGTAATTTCCCTGATGTCAGTTTCAAAGAAAATATTGCAAGTTTTTCTTGAAGTGCATTTAGCTTTTCAACCAGATCAATTATGCATTTATCTTTACCTTGAAGTTGGTTATTCATCACATTAATGTGAAAAAATACATTGCAAAATAGCTCAACTTTACACATAAGATCTTCAACCTGCAATAAGCTTTTGAATTCTGCAGTTCCTTTTATAGGTGAGGATCCAAGAAACACGATTATCTCATTTTTGAGCTCACTAAACCTCTCCAGAACTTTACCCTTAATTAACCAACGAATATCATTATGAATCAAAAGATCTCGGTGTTCTGTAGACATGACGGTTAATAATTTGCGGAACATCTGGTTTTGAAGGCTGGAATTTGATCTAATACCGTTAACGATTTTTCACTATAGTCTCCATCACATATTTTAATTCCCCAAAAAGTCTGGTGCACAGGACATTTTGGTGAATAATGCAGTGTAAAGAATGACTTTTAGGGGATAAAGCTATAAGTCTAGCAACCAAACCTATTTCTCTTTCAGTCATGGAAGGAGCACCTTCCGTTACAAGGAAACAAATCTTCTGCGGATCTATTTTGTTTCCAGCAAAAATGTTTTGAATTTTTTTGAAGATAACTTGTCCAGAAGTATTTTCTTCCAGAGGAAGTAGCGCGAACAATTCTTCACAAAAACAGCTTCCGTCAAAATAACGCACGAATATGCTCTACTGAGCTATATCCATGGTATCTATTGACTCATCAACTGCTATTGATATCATTTCTGCCTGTTCCAAGTTTGTGCAGATTATGTTAAATGTTTCTGATCCGAGGATTTTAATCCATGGGCCAATCTGTGGAGGTTGGCGGGCAGGATGCGGCCCGTAGGCCATCATTTGAATAGCCCTGCTTTAGAGTATATGAAAAAAAATTCAGATTCGAGACTCAAATCCTTTATAAAAAAAATCATTTTTTCAAGTGTAATTTTTTTACTGCTTACTGATGGTTCAGAATCAATTATAATTCTAAAAAGAACTTAACAACTAGGGCTCAGACCAGTAATTTAACATTTATTTACTATTTGTATTTCTTCTTAAGTTCATAATTTTTTCCAAGATTCGGCATTCAAAGTTAAATTGGAGATTCAGATTCGTAAATTAGTGAATTCAACCCAACTCTAAATTTTGTCTATATCTTTTTCAATTTCCAATCGGTTATATTAGACCCAATTTTGTGTAGAAAAAGAGTGAATTAATACTGTTTCTAAAACAATAAATGGTAAAACAAAATTAAATTTAAAAAATATATTTAAGGTGGCATTCTCTACTGCTAATCCTCCCCATACTCATTTTACTAGATCATTTCCTAAGTAAGGGAAAGCTGATAGTAAATTGATAATTACTGTTGCTTCTCAAAAGAATATTTGTCGTCACGGTAATCATTATCCTATAAAAGCTGTAGCTATAACTAAAAATAAAATTACCACCCCAATTGGTCAATTGTATGTGAAGGAATAGTATAATCCTCGCCCACTAAGAAGGTAAATTATAATAAAGAATATTGATGCTCCATTAGCATATATAGTACGAATTGTTCACCCAAAATGTACGTCTCAGCAAATGTCAATGTGACACTGAAAGCTTGTCTTTAAATAAGTGCTTGTAAGGCTAATAAATTTTACTATCTTTATGTTATATAAACACACCTTTTTTAAAAGTGAATGTTACTTGGAATCAGCATTGTGCTCCAAAGAAGCATATAAATATAATTTATATATGACACATATTTATCATATATTGGTGTAAACTTGTGCAAAGGAACATAATATTTTGTTGAGCCATGTTGATGGGAAGGAGCGGTATTCCCACACTCCAATTGGTTGTGAAATACTGTGTTGTGTTGTGGCAGCTAGTAGGCGCTCTGGTGGTGGGCGTGACCTCCGACATTAACACCTTGGTGAACATTGTGCCCAAGACTGTTTCCTTCAAAAAATAGATTAATTCCATTATTTGGTTCCTTAAATTTCTGTGATGAATTTTAACGTGCAGGTTTATAATTTGTAGAAGACTTTGTCGATAAGAAATACAATTTCTGTGATCCTAATAGAATTATCATTGAAATTAAATACCAAACAGATTGTGTAAATGAAATGGATTTTATGAAAATAAGTCTATAAACTATTTATAAATGTGGCACCTAGAAGCAAAACGTATTTAGCTAAACAGAAGTAGTTTGTAGTAATTTGGATTTTGTTTATTAACTTTGTAAATTAACCATAGTACTCTTATATTTACCTTTCACTGAATTATGAACAAAGTGTTGTAAACTATAATATATTGTATTAACTTTTGTATAGATCATAAGCAGTTATTTATTATGCTTTGTTATTTGTTACTCTATATTTTATTTCTTGACTCGTATTTTAGCTTATTTCAATTACTGTTTGTCCATGCCAGTATTTTTTATTGTTTTAATAATTAATATATAATTGTTTTATTTAATCAGACAATATTTATACAATTAGCTTTATTATCGCTTCTTTTTGTTAATGCTGTTCATTGAGACAAAGTAATCATCAGTTGTTACAGTCTGAACTCTCCATGATCCACTGAGTAGTACTACACATACAGAGGAGTACAGGAGAGTACAGAGGAGTTGGTTGTTTGGTACTTTAGCCACGTTTGGATCTTTGTTAGATAGAGGCCATCTTGCTTGCCTTCCAGCTTGATCTATAACTTGAGGATAATTGCAAAATAACAATTGGGAAGTTGACAGGATAGTGGCTGGTGTCTTAATATCCAAGGGAGAAAGAGGGGAGAGATGCTTGGAGGAATATTTGGTGTCGACTGGGTGTAGGAGGGTCAAGGGAGAAAGAGGGGAGAGATGCTTGGAGGAATATTTGGTGTCGACTGGGTGTAGGAGGGTCAAGGGAGAATCTTTCACTTTTAACTCAAGTTTATTTATTCAACAACTCTTCCTGTTACATTTTATTTTCAAAATATTTAAATTAATCTGTCCCTTCTAACGCTGGTACTCAGATTAAACAGGCTGTCTATATTATTATTGTTCCTATGCTCCAAAATTTTCATTTTCTTTAATAACAAATGGAACTTATCAGAAATCTTGATAGTAAAAATGAACAAGTGCTTAGTGACTTGGAAATTAATGAAAACACTGTTAAAACGCTAAAATAGTGCAATATATACTTAGTGAAAAGATAACTTCCCTCTTCCTTTCTTCACACTTCCATCTTGTCATCACTTTTCTTTCTCACGTGGTTACACCTGGTTTATATTTTTTGTTACTATTATTATATCATTATAAGAAACAGAAGGAGCATTTATCACTTAGAAATAAAATGGCAGCTATATTTTGAAAAATTTGATAATAACTGAAAGTGGTGTATTGAGGATGTTTTTTTCCTGATTGTTTCTCACCCTCCCTCTAGTTAGATTCATAAATATTCTCTTACCACTAAGCTATTAGTGTAAAAACGCTGACACAGTGGGTGAGTAGTAATACATGATACACAAATATTAAAAGCTGGGACCACTATCCCTTATTTCCTTACATCTTTAAGGAAAATATTGTTTCACTTTGTGAGCTATGTTTTGTTATCTATGGAAGAAGGTACAGGAAAGATTGGTAAAACCACATTACAGGAACGAACACAACATGGCTTTGACAATGAAAAGAACAACACACAGTTCACACTTTACATAGTTGCTATTGGGCAAAGAGGTAATGACTGCCTTTTAAAGAAAAATTGTTACCGCTCAATTCTTTGACCTTAAAAAGGTAAAAGAAGATTTCGTCAAAGAGAGATTCACATCCAATGCCCATTTCTTGTGTTTCTCCCTTATGTTTTGCAATGTTGAGTGCAAACTGTTTTTCTCTCTTCATTATAAAAACCATATTGTGTTTCTATCTTTATTATATCTTCTTACATAACTTTAGTTTTAATTGAAATCCTGATAAGAAGATAATTAGGTGGTTTATGAGAGTTATATTTATTCATTGTATATTGATTATTTTTATTGCTAAGTGTTGCACTTAATATAACTCGATGCAGGAGGATCCTAGAGAGGGCAGAAAATTGATATACTTGTGTAATTTAAGTAACTGGTATTAATTGTTGGTGTCACACAACGAATAGTAGTTTACCATGCTAAGTAATTCAACTCTATCCATTTACTGCATTGTTGTCTTCTAATCGAGATTGCCTAGTTTTAAAACAGAATAATTGATTTAAATAAAATATTACTGTCATATTAAAATTTAAAGAAAGTGTTTGAAAACCATCTAGTCATGTATATTCTTCTTTCATCTTGAGAATAAACCACACTTCAATGAGGTGTTTGGTGGAGCTTGATTGTTTCCAAGTTATCTGGTTAAACGTGTGTGGCACGAGATTTTAGTGAAAGTTCTATCAATCTAAACCAAATTAGTATTTTCAATTAAAATGATCAAAATTATTCTGTTAATATTGGCATTATGCAGTAATCATAATTAAAAATAAACATACTTTTTACATAATTTAAAATATATGGATATAGTATTGACTTTGTGATTTATTAGCATTGTATTTATTTAAGTATTTATTATTTTTACAAGCAATAATTTGATGCTTTATGAATTTGTGAATTAGTATTTGCTAGTTGTTTTTTTTATAAATGATTGTTTGTCATTATATTGTGTTTATAGAATGTTTAACAAAATGGTATTTATTTATGAATGTAATAGTGATTTGTACTTTGCTAATTTGTAGCATTTATTTTTTATTGTTTTAGCAATAAACGAACACTACGCAGACAAAATATTGTATTTTTATTTAATTGATATTTCACATTGACTACTTACTGAAACTTAATTTAAATGGGTTTCAAACTCTCCTTATTCACTATACATTGCTCTGTACACCCAAAACAATTCCTAGGAATGATTATGTTCTTGAACCAGCTCCTCTCGCTAGTAAAAAAAATATAAAAAAAATTTGAAGCCTACTTAACAAGTACCTATTACTGCAAAGTGCAAGTCTGGTAGAATTATCAACAGCCATTGCCAGCAACCATTTGATTCTGGCTGTGATTGCTGGAACTTTTGGAGGAGACCCACAAGGACTACTCTACAAATATGAAAAAGAAATCGAATGTTAGAATCACCATGTTTAAAAATAAATTGTTCAAGAAATAATATTTAGAAATCAAATCCTCACAAACATGGAGGAAAAACCTTTAAAAAAAATTAAAAAATAACTTTCTCGTTCAGGAAAATTGAGTATTAATCATTGTTGAATTTTATTTTAGAGTTCTAGTAATAGGCTTGGAAAAGGATCCCTTTAAGAAACAAATCTACTACATGTAAGAATTTTAATTCTATCAAGGTATACTTTTATTTAGCTTTAATTTATTATTAAGTGGTTATTTATTTTAAACTTATTATTTTCAATGGTCATTGCATTGCGTCGAAGGAAACCCCTAATAATAAGGCCAGTACAGTTATCTTATCAAGAAATTATTATTTTTTTTAACTGGAGTTTTGTCCAAATAATTCTGTCCCCGTTTTTAAAAAACCCACCTTGATCAAGGGTAAAATATTTTGTCATCCTCTAAGAGATTTGTAATGGCCGCCCTATACAAGGAGGAAAGAAATAGACTGCAACAGTGGTGGAGGGGAGAGAGGAAGGAAGAAGCGAGGCTGGGCATTGTTGAAGAGAAAAATAAGAAACCAGGAAAGGAGGGACGCGGACTGAAAGAAAAAGAAATAGAAGTTGGTTTTTGGTTTGGTTTTTGAAGAAAGTGTTGTGTTAATGGCAGAGTTTTGTGAATGCCTATTGCCCTACAGTCGGTCCAGTGCAGGATGGTGCAAAGTTTTGGGACTACGTTGATTGCTACCATAAACAGGACTGTGAGTAATAGGAGAGATTGCTTGTTTGGCTATCATCTAGCCTCTTCAACGCTGGAGACTGCATGCCAGATGCCGTTGACCTGAGGTGATATAAACACGAACGTTAATGGTGATGCATTCTTTGTTAATGCTAGAAACTAAATTTTATTGACCAAAGTAACAACTTCGATGAATGCAATCACCTTATCTATTGTTAATTGTTTTAATATAAATTTACACTGTATATATATTTAAAGAATTCAAATTGTTTATCAAATAGTGGCTCGTTCAATAAGCACATTTAAGGTTTAAGGTTTATATTATATAAGGTTATATTTTTTCCAACATGACCCAGAGGTCCTGAGAGAGTCCCGTGCTCAAATTTTGTTGTTTTTTGTAGTATTAAGGTTTGTTTTATTTTCCCTGAGATAATTTTAGTAAGAAGTAAATGTTATTTGTGAACCCAAATATTGTAATCACATTTTTTAAGGATAAATGCTTAATGTAAATAAATAAATATATATTAAAATTAAAATTTTAAATAAAAAATTAATTCACATACATAACAAGGATTACAACTTTATAAAGTAAAGCAACTACCACTAGTATCAGTAGACTTGTTATTTGAGGTATTTAAAGTGCACTTTCTGAACTGTTTGATTATATCAGTATACAAGAATTTCTAAGAGCAAAAGCACCGACTACTTTTACCAGGAAAGATATTTTCACACACCTTCCAGGGTTCTTTTACATGTCAAAATCAACATGGGACTAACGGCTTTACTTCTATTCTGAAGAAAGTTGTGCTACAGATATTTATCGCTCAAGAAAAATTGGTCGACTGAGGCCCATGAACATTGGGTCCTGAGGCAAGCACTTAACCCCAAGACTACCGAGGTTAACTGTTATAGTAAACATATCCCAGATTTACATTAATGGATTAAGAATTATGAAGGTAGAATTTTGAGGAAATACATGCCAATGTATGTGGGAAGGGAGAAACATTTAGGAAATAACACCTTAGTAAATTAATCCTGAATTAGAATCCTGATCAGCACATCTATGGACAGTCAGACCATTAATTCAGGTGCCCACTAAAGGAGCTAATATAATATTTAATTCAAGTTACTGATAAACATTTGCAGTGAAACATTGTTTTCCAAGTCCTTAAATGCTCATTTATGATTTTATTATCGTTAATAGATAAGTTTTCTCTGAAAAGCAGTGGCGCAGGAACTAGTGATGGGCACAATCGAGTAATCGAGTAAAATTACTCGAGTAATTTTTAGCAAATCATCTACTCGAATTGTCTAGTGACAATCGGTTGGACAACATTACTCGGGAGTCGGGAGTCTTGCAATGGAATTTGATACTTATGACAAGTATATACTCCATTATCTCTTACTGTTGTAGGTAGTCGACACTGACAGTGACCTCCACCCCCTTATTTTCAGTTTTCACGTTGCATGCAGTCAATATGAAAGTATGCGTTATAAGAAATGTCTCACAAATAATTGATTTGTGCTCCTTTTAATAAAATAAACTTTTCTTTATACGTTCATGTTAAAGAAATTGATAATAAATGTACCTTTTTAAAAGTGAAAACAATTTTTATTGTTTTTTGTTTTGTATCTTACTCTAATTAGTTTCAATTTATAAATAATCATATTTTACTAAGGAGAAATTAAAATAATTAAGAAAGACAATATCTAGTTTCGTCAATGTGATTGTGAAAATAAGACTGCTGAGGTGCCGAGTAAAAAGAATCGAGTAACTTTCATCGAGTACTTTTGAAAAGAATCGGAAATGTGATACGCTTAGTTAGCATGATTTTCTATTGTGTACCTTACATCTGCGAGTAATTTGTATTGAGAATGCATGTGCAACATTTAAACCATAAAGGGTCATTTTTGCATGGCAGCGAAAACTGTTGATGAAAGATGAGCTCTAAGGGAATATACCTTTTGAATGGAAATAGCATGGTAAATAGTCTATCCAATAAGGTTGATTCTCACTTAGCTGGTAAGAAAAGATAAAATAAAAGAATAACACGGTCCGAGTAAAGTTACTCGAGTAATCTCGGAAGAATCGAGTACTCCCGATTACACAACACAATCGAGTTACTCGATTATTTTTACTCGATTGTGCCCATCACTAG
>CABFWB010001357.1:0-35164 GCA_902151455.1 Timema bartmani | reverse complement strand
TCCACCTCCCCCGCCCCCCCCCCACCCACTCACCCTACCCAATGCCTACAGTTCTCTTACTCTTAACAATCCCTTATCCTTACTTAGCCAAAAGCGGAAACATAGCTCTCTGTCAGTCTGTCCATTCACAGCTTGAAAATGTACATGGGGAGCGAGCATTTCATTAGTAACAGTGTGTCATTACCCAAAATAATAGCAATACTGTAAATGTTTTCTTTCCACAGGTCTTCGATAGAAGGGTTCGCCTGGCATTTTTTTAGTAACAGAGATCTACTTAATAAATTATTTCTTATGAGAGTTTGATTTTCATTGTTAATGCTACAAATTTAAGGCAGTTTTACAGGCTTTGTACATAAAGTGTGCTATCTTAGCGCGGCATAGCATAGCATAGCGTAGCCTAGCATAACTTAAAGTGTGAATCTAATTTAAGCTATTTTGAACAACTTGTGACAAAATCTCACAAGAAATGTCAAAAATTAAAAATTATATTTTCTAGTGGTTTTGATAAGTAATCAGACCAAAATTATCGAAATCGTAAATTGTGCGTTTAAATGTGGATTTTACTGATTTGGAGCACTTTTGAGTTCAAATATACAGTTTCTCACTTTATGGTCATAATCGTATCAAATCATCATTCTAATCTATTATAAACAACTTTTTCCAACATTCCACTAGAAACGTCTAAATATAAAAAAAGTAATTTCTATTAGTTTTGATCAGTAATCAGACCAAAATTATCGAATTCGTTAAATAAGTGCTTAAATGTGGATTTTAATGATTTTGAGCACCTTTGACTCCAAATAAACAGTTTTCTCACTTTATCTTGATAATAACCATTTCAAAATGCCATTCTAAGCTATTTTGTACAGCTTGTGACAAAATTTCACTAGAAACGTAGAAAAACTAAAAATAAGTCATTTCTAGTGGTTTTAACGCGTGCGAAGTAGCGGGTAAAAGCTAGTTAGTTTATACAATTTTTGTGAGTCAATAACAAACATTTTTTAGAGGCTATGATTAGAATTATTATGGTAGGGTCTAAACTCTAAAGTATATTCGTTGGAAAGCCTAGGTAGTAAGAATGGGCGCCCGTAAATTTTTTAATGGTTCATGGGGGAGGGGGGTGATGGGTGGGGATTAAAATATATCTCCCTACACACACTTAAACCTGAACACAACTTACAAAATAATAAAAATAAAATTTAATACATTTAAAAATACAGTATCTTTTTTTTTTAAGTTAAATCAAATAAACATTTTTAAAGTATTTAATTTATTACAATCTTATAATTTGAACTTATTTAACAACATTACATAAAAACACTAGCAACTTAAATAGAAACTGAAGGCATCTACGGTAATTACAAAATTGATTTATAGCTTTTTTTTCTACAAAAGCAACTTAGTTTGAGTTTACTTTTTACCCATGCACACTCAACATACATAACCCGGGTAAGGGATCGTCCATTGATCCATCATAGTTAATCTCAACCAAGTTTTGACTTTGTGCAGTGTTATAAAACTAGACGATCTAGTTACAGTACATGTCGTCCCTGGCAATGGTAATAAGATGATAATCGCCTGGCGTTTTGATGGGTAGAAATATTATGTTTTGAAAATCCAAACCAAAAATTCTAGATTACTGTATTGATTGCTAATTGTAAGGCAAACTAGAAGATAAAAAATTGTAGGCAATTTTTTTCTTAAAAGAAAATATTTTATGTGATAAATAAAATAGGAAATTCCAGGGGAGCAAGTGCTACCCCCCACCCCCGTTGCCTGCTACTGCAGGTGCCCATAGTAGTAAACACAAATTACTCTGAGTTCATGAAGATTGCAATTCCAGAACCTAATATCAGTTTTGTATAGCGAAGGTAAACTAAAATACTAATAATAAAATCACCACAAGCATTTTACAGTACAAAATATGTTATTAAAATGGGTATTTTCGTTTATAGGTACTGAAACTGTAACTTTCAACACACTTCACCAAATTAACCCCCTCAATTTAGGGACATGGAAGTTATAGAAAAGGAAGGAAATTTTTATTACTAAATAATGTCTATGCCAAAAAACTACACACACAAAAAGTACAATCTATATTGAATATGTATCCACAACTATTGCATTTGTTTAACTATATTAATAATAATGCAATCAAAAATTACAATTGCTTTTTCTTATAGCTACAAAGTTTTGTTTTTTGCTTTATTATTACTATAATAAAAATAAAATATTTCATCAATAATAAATACATTAGTCATACATTTATTATGCCTTGCGTGGGGCAATATTATAAAATATGAGTCGGTTGTGAAATTATTTAGTTCTTTGAACCTAATCAAGACAACACATTATATCAGCCAAAATGAGGCCAACCTGCTCCTGACAATGAAAGGATTGACCACTAATATATATTCGGTTACTATTTAAATACTATGTCTGCGCCATATTTGTTGTGAATACAATACTTTTAATACTATTTTGGTCACATAAAACACCACTTGCTTGGACCACTAATCTAACACGGGTGTACTGTACATAGCGTTTTAACCTAAATAATTAATCCTATATCGTTATCACTTAAACACTGTAATAACCCTGTTCTGGGCCCCTTTCAGTTATTTGAAAATCCTGGATGAAGTATATATTTTTTTAAAGAACAATATATAAATTTCCTTACATGCTTCATAGATGGATGATTAGGCAAAATTGAACAATTTTATTTTTAGTATTTACAAAATTCTAAATTCAAGTTATATATTGTTATTATTAATATCATTTTGATTAATTATTATTTATTTTACTGAGTTTCAAACCCATAAAGTATTTTCAAAAGTAAATGCAAATATAATACATATTATAACATACATTGTAAGAAATGGACTTTCCGTTCAATATTTAAAAATGGTGATGAGTTGGCCACTTTTTAGGTCAATCACTATTAGGACAACTAATAAGACTGTTGAGAGCTCTCTTATTGGTTGGTTTTAACACTAATGAAAAGGGGTCCTAGAAGCAAGGAGTAGGTCATATATTAGGGGCAGGAGAAGCTTCTGCGAAGTGCACTCAGTGTCGGTTTACCATACAAGTAGGATCTGTGTCAGTGTAATATAACATTTCAATTATAAAAATATTGTTTAACTCAATAAATGGTGCATTCATGTTGAACTCAACTAACTTGGGAACTTATTGAAACAATTTCCTAAAAAACTAAAGGGGGTGAGATACAACATCATCCCAATTATCATCCAATCGTGTGCTAACTGAGCAGTACAATAATTAGCACCCCAAGATGGACGAATAGGGCATATAAGACATGAACAATATAATTGCCGCCCACGCCTATGGCGATGAAACACAACAAGGCTTGAGACTTTTCCAACATAAAATTTGTTTTTGATCTTATGTTTGCCGAAGTGAGTCTTAAGAGGATTGATTAATTAAATTAATTGTTGGAGAACCAATTTATTGCTCAGAATAGTAGTTTCTGACAATGTTTTAAATTTGAAAAATAAAATTAATATTAATAGCATTTAAAGTTTTAACTTACATTATTAGTCTCATAAGTTTCTTAAAATTATTAACTGTGAGCTCTAGATTTTTGTGTGTGACATATTAACTTGCTACAGATGAGTGCGTAAAGTTTGGAATGAGATTGTATAGTACATATGAATTTTGAACAGCAAACAATTATTATTACAAATAAACTTGTCTTTTTGAGAGTGTTTGTAGGTGTTAATTTAATAGTCATCTTGTTAAATAAATAATCTTATTTAAAAAAAAATCAAGGGTTTGTATAACACCATAGACCATTTATTCATAAATTCAAATATTTTTGTCTGATACATACATACTTTACAATAAAGTTAAGAATGCGTTTGTATAGGCTATTACAGAAAAAAGTATTTTTTTGTTAATTTTTCTAATTTCATTCTGTTAGCTATCAATATAGTATGGCAAGGTATTTTTCTAATTCTTATTTATCATCACTTGTATTATTTTTAGGGCAGGCCTACGTGTTTTGTGTGGACAGATTCTGCACCCCACTTTGCCCTCCTTTCACCCCCAGGATATTGACATTATGTATTCCATAAAAAAATATGGCCCTTATTTGAACACTTTTAATAATTACTGCGGGTTAGTAAAATATTGTTATTGATTATATAGTGATTGAACCTTGTTTACATTTATTACTTTAATGATATATTTATCAAAAAGTAAAATCATAACACAAATACTATTCATGAATCTATTTATTTATTTAGCACCTCATCTTACTACCTGTTCGGGCTATACGCTTAAGTACTAATTACGCTAATAGATTAAGAATTTGGAAGGTTGAATTTAGAGGAAGTGAACCCGCATTTGCGTGGAGAGAGAGTGTGGGAAACCACTTAGGGGAAACCCCCCCAGTTCACCCAACCGAAATTCGAAACTCGATCTCCCCGTCCTCGGCAGTCTAACTCAATACGACTAGCGTGTTAGCTAACTATGCCACCGAGGTGGGTTTCATGTATCTAAATAAATGGTACGAAACTCCGCACGGACTTTCTCACTCCATTGTTTAAAAATGAAGATATTTACTTAATGCTCGTAATATATGTGAGACTAAATAATAATTATACATTAACAAACCCGAGCAAAAATTGTGCTATACTTACATAAAACCTTTTTTATTTTTAGAGAATTAAAGTCTTCATTTGTATATTTGTAACAATAAAAAATATCAATATTGGGTTCCCAAGAATCAACACTTCGTATTAATATTTCGACTTCCGGTTAAAATTTTCAACACTTTATTAAGGGTTGCACATCTTAAGGTTATTGCATTGCTATTAAACTCCTCATTTATAAATTTTGACCAATAAAATAGGTTAATATTGACTATTGAGTATAAATAAAATGATAGGGATTGATCATTGTTGTACAAACATTTCCCCTAAGAGGAAAAATAACATACACTTTTTGGTAGACTTACTAATATTTACTTACTCTATGGTATTAGATAATTATGGCATCAAAACTTAAGTAGTATCTCTTTACAACTAATGCTCACAAAATTGTATTAATATATTTGCCAATATCTCAGAAACTATTGGTTTTATAGAAACATGTTTCAAATAACAGATTTTTTTTAATAGTACTACAATTTTGCAAAGTACCCTAAAAGTCATTTTCACGTGAAAACTAAAAATAGCCATTTTATTTATACTCTTAATTCAACGTCGACATCCATCTACATCATCTCAGGTTAAAAAAAATTTACTGTCGCATTACTTTACCTTTAGTGCTCGAAAAGTTAATATATATATATATATATTTGCGTATAGCTTGAAAATTATTGGTTTTATAAAAATGTGTTTCAAATAAAGTATATTTTACTATAAATAGACCTACATATTTGCAATGATAAGTAGTTTCATATCTCAAAGAGTTACTGAGATATGATTTAAAAAAATGTGAATTTACGCATCAGACCGGAACCCTTTAAGTCATTTGGATGAAATATTGAGGATAGCCGTTTTGTTTGTAATATTGATGCACGTTTATAAATGAATTCTAATAAAACCCTTTTGCCAATTTTGATAGAATCTTTTTTTTTCTCTTTTCGCCCTTCAGTAAACCACCCTTAATTTTGGGTTAGATATCCAATTTAAAAAACTCGGGGCAATCCTATGAAAACCCTAGATACCAATTTTTAGTTGATCGGTAAAATAGTTTAGGGTCTACTCCGAGGTACAGACATACGCACAACCAGACAGAAGGAAATCCAAAAACAACTTTTTTGGATTCGGGAGGGGGTGGGAGGTGGTCATGAAACGTCTAAATTCATCAAAATATCAAGTTAGTTTTTTTACGATAGCAATACTTTCTCTACCTATAAGGTAGTGAGAAAGTAAAAATGACAAACATTGCTACTGTGGTAATTAAAGTTTATTATTCTAATTATAATTATTTAGGTTTTGTTATATATTTATTACTTTTGAAAACTACTTAGTTTCAGTGTCACCGACCCCCTCTCCTATGGGCTGGATCTGTCAGGATAGTTTGCAGGAGGGGTTAGCCAGGCTAGGTCCTGGAAAGGTAATTGTGCAGGTTCGAAATAATACGTAGGGTTACAAATTTTGTTTAGTAGTAGTACTAAAAGATATTAAAAAATGTGATGTTAAATTAAATATAAAAGAAATATGAGAGATTGTACAATCACGCACGTGGAAAAACTGGCATTAGTTCTAAACCCAGTGCTTCTTGATTTATATTTGTATATCTATCAATTCTGCGTATTAGACATCTTCCAATAATGTTTCACAGCGTTGTTTTTAATGCTCCGTGAAATTACTACATTTGGCTAAATATGTCCATGTAATAAACCATAAAATTCAAAATAGCGCAAAATATTGTCTATTTTAGGAATCTAAATATAAAGTTGGAGCTGATGTATTTAGTGTAGTTTATGTATATTTATTATCTCGAATATTGATTTTGGATGATTTTAAGAATCTGAGTATCATGTTATGTACAGAGCTGTAACAAAAGTAATAGTTAAGAATCAGTCATTGCTACAAATTTCACCTTGAAGGGTAGGTTGGAAAACATAACTATATAAGAACATTGAACAGCTCATAATTGTATATTTAAGCAACTATATTTCATGAAGAGAGCCGCAATTTTTCTGGCTAAGAGCTGCATATGGCTCCGGAGCCACAGGTTCTCAACCCTTGATATAAAATAGATCATAGAAATAAAGATACTATATTCACGTTCACATATTGCAAGTCCAAAATAAAAGTAAAATTTTGCCAAAATTGAGGCGGGTAACGTTAAAAGAGCCCATAGGCCTATGTGCCCTTTTTACACAGAATTGCTAATTTGATTTGCCATGTTTCTAGCTCCCTTCCCACAAAATTTGGCACAGATATTTTTAAAACTAAGGTTGGTACACTTGTTTTTAGCCAGCTGTGCCTCACCTAGATTGTCATTATTCCCTCCTTTTTACCTATGTTATATTTGATGTTTTGTGTGTGTGAATAAATTAGGCTTATATTGGAGTGTTAATATTGTAAAAATGAATGATACAAGTGCAGAAAATAGTTTCAATGAAGATAATATTTCACCAGGAAAAAGGAAAATTATCATAATGAATGAACAATATGTAGTTAGCTGACTATTTTCACATAATTTTTAAAGTGTGGAAAAATAAATTTTTTGGATTAACTTTCGTAAATAAACATATTTATTTTTTGGGTGTCCTTGATTAAACCTTGAAGCCTTTAATTAGTTTCCATTAAATAATATTTTATTCTTAGTAGCTTACTATATTTTTACCCACCAAAATGGTTTATGTAAAAAGGGACTATAACATGCAATAACAATAATTTAAAAAAGGATTTTCCTCTTAAAAATGCATTAGTATTAATTTATTGTCACTAAAGATGGAAAATATTGTGTTCTTAAGTTTGATTCTCTTTATAGTGGGAGTAAGCAGTAGTAATATTAATACAAATAAACTTATGGTTCCATATTGACTTTGTTATGCATTAACAATCTATTTTATTTAGTGTTTATCGTAAGAAATAATTCGAGGAGTTGTGAATTTGTTAATATTTGATAGTATTTTTTTTTAGAAAAATAGTGTTTGTGTTAAATTGAGTTTATAGAAAGTTTAACCAAATAATATTTATTAATGAATGTAATATTGATTTTTACTTTGATAGTTTATAATATAATAACAAGATTAGGAATGAAGTTATCCGGGGAAGATTTGGGGTACATGGAGTACATGAGATAGTAGAGGAAGTAAGACTGAGATGGTATGGGCATGTAATGAGGATGGAAAAAGAAAGTATGCTGAAGAAAATTTTGAAAATGAAGTATGTGGGAAAAAACCCACAGAGGAGGCCAAGAAAGAGATGGGGGGAGCAGATAACAAAAAGTGTTCAAGTGAGAGGCGAAGAATGGAAGAAATTAGAGGAAGAGTGGTGAAAGGATAGAGGAAGATGGAGGTATTTTACTAAACTGACCCAGTCACAGGCTGGAAACAGTTGATGATGATGACTATGATGACTTTGATAATTTGTAGCATTTATTTTTAATTGTTTAACAATAAATAAACAGCACTCAGAGAAAAAATTGTTTGTTTTATTTAATTTATATTTCACAGTGACTGTTTGTTAAGACTTTGAAATGGGTTTTAAATTCTTCATATATCTATATAAACCCAAAATAATTTCTAGGAATGATGAAGTTATTGAACCAGCAAATCTCGCATACAAAAATATTTACAAAAAGGGGTTTAAATAAAATCAATGTGAGGCAGACTTATTTTCAATGTTTTTTGCTGCTTTATATGTATATTTAACAAATCGTTATCACTAGTAGCAGAATTAGGTATGTGATAATGAGTTAGAATTATTTCAAAGGTAAGGAATGATTTGATTCTCTGGCATGTACATTGAGGATAGTTATTTCCTCAAGGAGGCTTCCTTTCCTTGTATATTTCCTAAGAAATTAATTTTCATTTTGTGAAATATTTTGGCCTTATAAATAACTATCCAATAACTTGATACCGGTAATTATCCGTTGGCTGGTGAACTTGAGGTTAATCCCTGGAGGAAATGGGTGTTAAAGGATGTACTTAAGAATGAGGAGTCTTTACATTTATTATTATCTACTAGAGTACGTTTATTTAATTGGCCTTTATACATTCTTATTACAAAGTATATAATCTTGAGATGGGACACTTGAATCATCAATTTCAAGAATCTAAATATGAAGGCACCTGACTAGAAATAAAAACTTTAGCCTGTTTAAATGGATAGAAGTGTATGGTTGGGAGGAAAAAAATCCAGCATATTAGCTTTAAAAAAATATTATAAACAAAGCCAAAATAGGAAAATATTTTTTTTTTCAAAAAGCATACTTTTGTTCTCTACAGTGTAGTAGATATACAAATAAACAAAAGTACAATTGTCAGTTGCACAAAACGTTAAAAACTTTTAAATTTAAATTTCCATCATTTTCACTTTAACTAATGCTTTAAAATTCATAAAAATTTGATGATTTGAATTTGGATATAAGATGAGAAAATAAATTTTTGATTCAGATTTAACTAAACATTAAAAAAGGGATAAAATTTCATAATTATGTGTTTTGTTGTGTACTTTTGAGACCTACAGTTTTTTAGTAAGTGTGTAGGTCTTGTCATTCTATCCTCTTTTCAATGTTTAATTTAATATAGTCATTTGGCGCCATTTTTCTTTTGTATGGACTCATATTCAAGAAATTGTGAACTGCACCCATCTCTTTAATAAACTTAAACAAGTAAAGTTGATTACATTTATGATCCTGCTACAGTGGATAACTTCAAACACATTTTAGGCTTGATGACTAGGGCTATATTGGAATGTTTGACTAGAACATTAGATTATAATTAATCAGTAATGTGACTAAGTTGATCACAAACAAGTATTGTAGTTTTTACATATTTTATACATAGATTGATACAATTCTCTTAAAAAAAAAGAAGTAAATTTGTCACATACTCTCGCTTACTCTGAAAAGTAGTAGTTTTAACTGTTTTCTTTAAAGATAATTGAAGTGTACGTTAGTTTTAGCAACACTTTTTATTACAAGCATTATTATGATCACTATAAGTGCAATCATATGAACAATGTGATAATCTTTGTGCAACAAACCAATCATATGAACAATGTGATAATCTTTGTGTAACAAACACATACACACATATATAGTATTTGATCTAAAAACTTTTGACTCGCATAATACATACAACTGACACTTGATAATAAAACGGGATGTAATGACCCAGAATAGTTAGACAGGAGGATAAAGTTAAATAACACCATTCAATAAATAGATTAAATTAAATGTAACTTTATATTATTTTCAGTCAAATTACATTTGAGCATTCCATCTATGACTAAATTATAGGTAATGCTTGATTATCCATTTCTCCTTTTTTCAAATCTTTGGTGACTATAATTTCTCAACCAATTAGTACACCTAAATATATAGTTTTATTTATTATTAATAATATTAGTAAAATGATAGAATAGTAGGAAAATAATAAAGCACAAATAAAAGTAATAGCACTAACACATATTTACACACACTTCAATATTTCGATGCTATAATAGCATCTTCCTCAGGAAGTAGTAGTTAGACTAAATAGGATGTTGTCTTCAGTGATGCCAACTTGATTGGTATGGATGAAAACTTCTCTGGTGGAGTTGAAATTCCCTGAAGATTTCTCTATTACTCTGTGGATGGTAGATGGTGCTAGAATAGCATCTGGGTTGAAATTAACGAATATTTAGTTTGGGTGGTTTTCTAAACTTTGTGATCTATTGATGTGCCAGTTCTTATCTTCTTAAGTGAAACATATTGCATTGTGTCTTGTTTAGAAAGTTTATAAAGTTTAGTAAACCACCCAAACTAAATATTCATTAATTTCAACCCAGATGCTATACTAGCACCACCTACCATCCACAGAGTAATAGAGAAATCTTCAGAGAATTTAAACTCTACCAGAGAAGTTTTCATCCATACCAATCAAGTTGGCATCACTGAAGACAACATCCTGTTTGGTCTAACTACTACTACTTCCTGAGGAAGATGCTATAATAACATCGAAATATTGAAGTGTGTGTAAATATGTGTCAGTGTTTTTACTTTTATTTGTGCTTTACTATTTTCCTACTATTCTACCATTTTATTTATTACAAATTGTTTTAGCTCAATGCACTTTATTTCATATATATAAATAATATAAATGACTTCCAGAATGTTTTCAGTTTAAGTATGTTATTATTGATCAGAGAATAAGTTTTGTACTCATATATAACTGAAATTCTTATGGAAGAGTTATTTTATTAAGAAATACTGTTGAAGGAATTTGTAAAATGTTACAAGAATATAAGAGTTGTGAGAATATTGCCAGTAAAAATGTTGACAATTGATTGAATATTTGGTTGTAATGTTTATTCTCAGGAAAATATTGTCACTGAAGAATAGCTTGGGCAATGTATTGCACACAATATGGCACTTTCTGAAGCAGAAGTCTTTCATTATTATCTGAAACTAGACGACTTTCAACAGCCTATCAAACTTTTGATACACAAGTTTCAAATTAATATATTTGAAGTGAATGAAACCAAGAATCAAAAAGACAAACAATGCCACTTCAAACCATAACAATATCAAAATGTTTTGGATTGTTTTTAGTATACCTTAAATAATATTGTAAAAGTCAATACCAGAGTACAAGAGGTTTGTTGTACCAGCTTGCATTATCCATGCAACCCTTCCCCTACAATGTCCTGGATAATCAGGAGTCAACTAGCAACACATACATTACTCATTGCTATTATTATTATAATCCAGCAGTTTTAATAAAACTATTTCACTATATGGCAACAAAGTAAACAATTGAATAGAAGTCTAGAAATTATAAAATATTTCATATGTTTTATCACAGATTAATTGGCCAAGTTGATTGTCGCTATTGAGCTACTAACCCATTTTAAAATAAGTGTATTAATAGACCTATTAGAGCTATTTTTTATTAATATATTATTTTAATAATTATTAGTACTAATAAATTGTGTTTCACAATAATTCTTGATTTTTTATAAATTTTACAATGTAGTAGTATTTCTTTAATACAACGTGTGTCGATGAAAATAAAATGTAAAAAAATTTTACTTTGAACAAATGTGTATTATTAAACACAAATAAAAGTGTTATGATTAAAACCAAAGTTGTAATCAATCAACTGTCTTTAGCGTAGGTTTCATCTTGATCCTGCTCATTTGGGTGAATCTCTCTTTCCTCTTGTTCTCTTGCTCTTGTAAATCTATATAATATATCGCAACTAGAGTAGTACAAAACTGTTTTTTTTTTATTCCTCTTGGTTAAATCGTGTGACTGCTGGTTTTTTCAGGATCAAGTGAGCTGGCGATATCAGGTAATTTAATAAAACATATCCTGAATCTACCAAAATAATGGCCTTCAGCTATAGGACCTTCTGAATTTACATAGTAAAGTTTATTATCTGCTCCTAAGAATTCAGGAAATGATTTTCATGTCGTTCAACAAATGCTACTTTGTGCTCTTTCGAAGAATAAATTATGATTAATGTGCCATCGGTCAAACCAGTTATTTGAGGAATGTGTTCTATTCAAAAACATATCATCATGGGTTTTTCAAGATTTTGTGGGAATTCTACAGCAGTTCAAAATGTTATAGCTTCCATAACTGCATGAATGCTTCGACATATGAAGGCTTCTGATACTCCACGACGTGATACACACTCCCACTAACAAGTCAGTGGATAGCTGCTGTCAGGCTGCACTCTTTATTTGTGGGGGGATCCAAGTCAGAAAATAACCTTACTAATTTTGAAGATGAAACAGTGAAGCTTTCCTTGTTTACAAACTCACTCATAGATGACCAATTTATCCTATAATGGAATAATTTCCTAATTTATAGTGGAGCTATTGCTCCATCTTTTGAAAAAGCTAATGAATTAAAACTATTTATAAAAAAACTCTACAAGTGTTGTAAATATATGGACAATTGTTTTATTAATTAAAAAAAATTAATAAGAAATTAATAATATAATTAGTAGCTTTTCATCAGTCTAATATTTAAGTAAAACAGAAAAATAATATATATTTGTTAAAATCTACTAATATCTGCTAATTTACTCATCATCATCATCATCATCATCCCGCCTGTGGCCGGGTCTGTTTAGTAAAATGCTTCCATCTTCCGCTATCCTTCAACCATTCTTCTCCTCTCACTTACACAGTTTCTTCTATCTGCTCCTCCCAAATCTTTCTTGCCTCCCTTGCAGTCTTTTTCCTTCATACTTCATTTTCATTACTTTCTTTGACATCCTCTCCTTATCCATCCTCATTACATGACCATACCATCTAAGTCTTGCATCCTCTACTATCTCATGTACTCCCTGTACCCCCACTCTTTCCGGAATAGCTTAATTCCTAATCTTGTTTCTCCTAATGACCGTTAACAAGCTCTTCACAAACTTCATTCCCTTGGCCTCCACTTTCCTAGTCTCTCTTACATTCATTGTCCATGTTTCTGCTACATATGTGCCAGTGAGTACAATTTATGCCCTATACAGCACCTGTCGTCTACATAATTTACTAATATATATTATTAATATTTTTTGTTATTGTGAAACAAAATTTCATAATATTATAGAAAAATATTAAGTTATTACTAATAACTATTAGATTTAACACAATTGCGACATGTCAATTCAAGTACTAATTTGGCAAGCACAGCACTCTTGTTAACAAATCAGCCATCACTTATTGTAGTTAAATGAATTCTGGAAATTTACACTAATTAGCTAAGTAGGCAGACAGGTTACTGACTGAGCTAAGGTGTCGGACACAACATAATTTAGAGTGGGTATTACTAATCCTCCCTAAAAGCAAACGCTGATAGATTTGTGTGAACAATGATTACATATCATGTGGATAGTGTTTTGCTACAATAATCGTATTAAACTCAATCCCTCACATGATTGAAGTGTAAAATAGAACTTCTTTTGTGTGAATATTAATCACTCATAACTATCAAAGAGTTTTAGTACCTGAAAAATCAGTTCTTGGATATTGCTTGTATATTATATCTAGACAATTCACAAATAACTAGTTGGTAGTTAGTGATGTCTCATTTACATATATTTTAGGAAACAATAGCTTTAAATTAATTAAGTGTTGTTAAGTGGAATTTCAAACCAAGAACTAAAATAATAGATCCGGTACTGGAATTTGTAAAATTTTAGCACCTACTAATCACTACTTGGAGCACATATTTGAAGACATACAGCATCTTCTAATTTTGATACTAGCAAGGTACAATGTTTTTTAAGGGAAAACTTGATATTTTTTGGTTAGATATTTCCAAGATCTTTACAAATAATAATAGATTATATCCAACAACACAAAAAGTGCCAGACAAGTAACATATAAAATAAAATTCTTACTCCAAAAACTCCTCTGTGGATGTGATGGTTGCTTCAATCAAAAGACCAAAATCCAACTCCGCTAGACTTGCTGCAACAAGAAAGACTATATCGTTAATATTTTATTCAAATCAAAATGTGCAAAATTCACAAAGTGCCTCCCAAAAAAATGTCAACCAAGAACACATTCGAACATGCTTTTATTACTGTTCAGGTTATTTAGTCTGAGAAAATTGAGCACATATAGTGTTCTCTAACCAAAGATGTCAGGTTTTAATCCATATATTTAATGTATTAGGGATGAGGAAGTTTGAATTGAGAGAAAGTGTACCCACATTTGCATGTAGGGAGAGTGGAAAACCATTTAGGAAAAACCCCAATTTCTCCGTCATCAGTAGTCTAGTCTATTATGACAATGACGCTTTAAACCATGTGGCTACTGTCAACCTCAATTAAGTGCACAACAAGTAGTTTTTATTCAATAACCAATATTGTTAAACCTGAAAGGATAGTTAGGTTAGACCTAGAGAGAAAAGCACACTTCTTTCTTCATTTCTTCTCTTCTTAAACTATTGCACTTTTAAACTTCACACATTGTTTTAAATTTTTGGAGATATTCCTTCATTTTAAGAAACACACTAAAAACATACAAAAAAAGATATGCTCTTCCTGTAAATTTCGACTGTGTATTTAGTTATAAACCTTTAGGGTTCAACAATATCAATGTGATAGGTGAAATTCTGTCATGTCAAGGCTTTTATCCTATTAACAAATTAAAGAACAATATTTGCAATAATTAAGTTGCCTGGAGGCATTAATTTCAATGAGTGAATGCTTCTTAGTTTTAACACTGTGACCCTGTTCAGGCTGACTGGATTAAATTACACTACAGAGGTAGGGTCGAGAAAGGTATGTTGGAAACTCGCATAAAAGGATGATCGTTCGAGGTTGGCTGTGTGGTGCGAATGAGAAAGACGACGGTCGGGATGGGTGTGGTTGGATCTATTGTGATTGGAAGGATGCAATGTTCATTATCAATGGTCATGTAAAGCGGTAATTGTGCGGATATGTGTGGACAGCAGTAAAATAAACAGTAAGGTGAGCTATAATATGTATAACTCAACAAAAATTTTTTTATCTATATTTGCAAGAAGAAATGGTGGAAAACCATTTATAAAAAAACCTCCGGTCAAGATTCAAACCCTGAACTCCCCATTAACCATCAAACCAGAATAGATGAAATTGATGTTTGTTCTGCATGTCCAATGCAGATTAGAGTGTACAATGATTAAATATGTTATTACTTGTAATGGATTTCAATAATTAACTTACAAAACTTTAAAACATCTATCAGTAAAGCAAACAGTTAAAAATAAAACACAAATTAATTTTATTATTAGCAGGGGTGTGTAAGTAGGCATTTTTAACTTCCTAGTCAAGTTCGAAAAGAATTTGATTGAAAATATCAATTTTTTTCCCCTCAAGTTTAAGTAATATAGAGCAGTATTTTTACCATAGATATTTCTGTAATAGATCCATGCATAAACTATAAACTAGAGATGGACCACTCGAATCTTCGAATCCTTGAATCCACTGAATCCTGACAAGTATTCGAGATTTGAGGATTCGGTGTTTTACTGGATTCGATGGTCGAATCTTTCACCTCATAAACAAAGCATAATATTTTGAATTCAAAAATTACTTAGTTAGGCCTACTTAGCACAACTTAATCCGTAATCTTTATTTTGTTGGACAAAAGAGATTTGCATGAATAAAATCATTATTTAAAAAAAAATTGTTTAGTGTGGAAAATCTTGCGTATCTACTACCCTACCCTCCCACCTTTATGGGAAACTTAGACTCAACCGTTTCGGCACATGTTCACTTCTAAAACTTTCACCTCACGAACAATCTTGTATATATTTCAATGAACACATTAAAACTCTTCAAAAATCGAAAGTCAAAACTAGAATTACAAATAAACTCAAAATAAATCAAACAAATTATGGCTTTTTTTAACAGAAATAAGAACACAATACACATGATACAAAGTCAGCCGCCATTACACACGATACAAAGTCAGCCGCCATTGCGTATATTATGTTTACTCGCGAGAATGATGATTAAAATAAAGATATTGTTAATTCTTACTACCCAAATGGTTTTAATTATCTACATACTATGCAAATAACCCCAATTTATTGCATATGATCCTTAAGTTAGACATTTTGTTGGGTTTCATGAAAAATAAATACTGTCGACAGTCGGACATCAATAAAACTATTTATGCCTACTGGCTTACATATTGTTGTTTGTTTAGAATCGATTCAGGTAAGCTGATAACTTAGTAAGCGCTCTCGAGTTTTAAAAATCAAATAACAAATTGCTAATTCATTATTTGTTTTTAAATTGATTTTAACTAAAAGTTTATTATTTTTTTAAATATGTTATTGAAGAAATTGTAAAAATATTCAAACATAGTCCTGCCTTATAAAATGGGAATCAACATATTGGAGTCGAAAATATGTTTGTGTTTTAAATAGAAAGTATTCTCAGAAATCGATAAATCGCAGGAATCGAATATATTTCTTGTTTTCTATGCGAAGATAGATAATGAATATAATAAATGTATGTTTAATTGCCAAGCATGTTGTTTTAGTCTTTATTAAAAATATCTGTTTGTATTTTTATTTTTGCTTTCTTACCTAAATAAATTATAATCCTTCAATGATGATTAAAGTTGATCAAATGATAACTAGGCCCAATCTGTTTATTTCATATGTTTTCTTTAGAAACTTAACTCATTCTAACAACACTTTTAAAAATAACTAAAAGACACTCAAATTTTGATTGATTTTATTTTCAAACAAAAATAGGAGTCTAGATTGTTTAATTTGGCTGGATTTTAACCTGTATTTTGTGAGGGGTGGTTGGGGTTGATTGAAATTGAAAGCATGATTTAAATAAATCTTAATTTACAGTTTAGGCTTATATTAGGTAATGTAGGTCTATTTGTAAATCATTAAAATTTCTAACAATTTGCTAGGATTCGGATTCGAGATTTGAAAATAAAATGTAGATTCGGATTCGAGAAATACCGTAGTGGATTCGACCCATCTCGACTATAAACACAATCATATAGTCTCCAGAATGAACATTTTTTTGTCAAAACAATTATTACACAAATTTGTATTTTTAAGTAAATTTAATAAAGTTGTTAAAGTTATATATTTTTTTTAATCAGACAAAAGCAAAAATTTGGAAGTACCCTAAAATCGAAAAATATGAGCATTTAAATTCTTTTAGTTTTGTAAGAAATAGTCGAGATCAAACAACTACTAAAATTTGACTTGAACTCAAATTTGTAGGTACTCGCACATGCCTATTACCCAGTTGATAATGAATTAAATTTCCCTATAAAAAACAAAACACAACCATTATTTGATTCTAAGATCCGGGTGCACAAATATCATGTAGACTCTTCAATCAGTGGATTGTCGATCAGCTTGATCCCAGATCAATAAAAGTTTGGGTTGCAACAAAGTTAATAAGGGATCAAAACCTCTGATAAAGTGACCACAGAGGTGATTAAATAATCATGTTGGACAAATATACAACACTACAAAAACACTTTATTTGGAAAATGTTATTGTGAAATGACCTAAGGTATACATAAGGTTGGTTGTGTCTCTGGTAGCTTAGGCTGTCTGATATTTATTTATCAATTTCAATACATTTAAATTTTTGGAAAAATTCCTTTAGAGAATGTTTAAACAGTTTTATATTCATATTAATAAATATACACAATAATTTATTAATCGCTGTAGGGCTCGTTGTGCTGACCACATGACATCCTATCTACAAATAATGTTGGTGCTATATCACTATCAACAGTGGCCGCCGCTCATTAGGTATAGCTTGATTGTGGGTTCACACCACAAAGTAAATACAATAAAATGTATTCAGCCTAATTCTCTTTTCAAATTTTATTTCTCTATAGTTAAAGAAAAGTTAATGTCTATCCTGTAGCTGCTTTGGATTTTAGCCATTCTTTATAACTTCATTGTATGGTTGAAAAACTTCATCATAAGAGGCCATAAATTGACACCACCATTCTTAAAAATAAGTCACATTAAAAATAAGGGGAAAAAAACACATAAGTTCCTTTTATTAATCAGTAAAATAAGGATGCTAAAAACATTTCAGTAGTTAGAATCTAAATATGATGTCTCCCATCAACATAATCACTGGAGAATCAAACAGTTGATGTGAGAGAATTGTCTGGTTAACTTGACCAGAGATTTGATCGACAATCACCTTCTAATTGTTAATGGTGCAAATGAAAATGACGTTTGAGAAACTTCTTGGAAATCAACTTACATCTGATCTCTGATCAAACCACTGATTATTGTTTGTGCAACCGGCCCTTAAAGTTATGTTGTTTGGAGGATGAATTTTTAATAGTGTGAAAGAAAAAACCTCCTACCTTTAGCTGTTAGTAGGTCTAGGAAGGTATCAAGAGGGGAGAGTCTGTCTGCTGAAGGAAAAGCCGCCAGGCCTGTAACAAGATAACCAGCTAACCAACCAACCACCGGTTCAACCAGTCCATGCAACATGCTATCGTCAAGATTATCCAGTTGGTATCAATAGAAGGGGTCTTTGGGGTTAATATTTATTGTTAGAGAAAGAATTGCAGAAAATTAAGCATGAATATCAGCGAAGCTAACTTCCTATTCACCTCTTGAGGAAGCTGCAAATAAGAGCATTGAAATATTGAAGTGTTTGTAAATATGTGTTATTGTTTTTACTTTTATTTGGGCTTTATTTTTTGTAATTTTGACATGTTTATTTTAGAACATATTACTATAAGATGTTTAAGTTGCTTTATTTCATACATGTTAGAGAAAAGATAGAAAATTAGAATCTAAGCTTGTTGTTATTTCAATTTTTTTTATTTTGTCTAAAGTTTAAAAACCAGTAAACAAATGAAGGAAAAGTGGCGAAATAAAATACACCAAACAACAGTCAAACATAGCTGGAAGGAATTGAAAAAAAAAAGACAATCAGAAATTATAGAGTTACTTTTAATCTAGAGGTTAGCTTGGCTCACTTCCTTTTAATTAACAATGATTTTCATTGATTTAGCGTAAGGCATTATTTACAATATACAAATTACATTTACAAATCAAAAACAGAAATTTGCATAGTAAAATAGAAGAATAATGATGTCCAATCTTAAATGCATATTTGAACTAAAATATTGCTGGAGTTGAAAAAATAAGTTACAAATTAAAAATCAATAACTACAAACATATAATTTGGTATGTTTAATGAGTTAAAATAATTAGGAACAATTTTAACTAGCAATAACAATATTATAGTGGAAATTAGAAAAAGAACACAAATTGAGATATGCATGCTATTACTCAGTCAGTAAATTGTTACCATCTCGCCTGTTGTCAAAAAATGTAAAATTCAGAATATACAAAAGTACAACAATAGTTAGAGCTTGTTCTTTATGGTTATGAAACCTGGTCTCTTACCTTACATGACGAGAAGAAACTCAGGGTGTTCGAAAACAAAGTAGTTAGAAAAATATTTGCTCTGGTGTACCGTAGGTAGTTCTACTGAAATAGGAATTGTCAAAAAATATATATACTTTTTTTTTTAAATGAACAAACATCAGGATAACTGGAGCTCATTTCTGAAAACTTGACTAAAGCAAGTTCCGCAAGCTGTCGTATAGTGCTGATTTTTTCAATTTTAGGCTTCAAAGTTTTGATAAAAAAACAACCACTGGAGTGATAGATTTTCTGACAAGTCATTAAAATACTGCCATTTTAGTTTGAGAGCATTTTTATTTACTTCTTCATCAGACAATTCCAGAAATACTGTTGGTGTGAGTAATAGAAACAAGTCAAAAATGCATAGCATAAAAGCATTATCACGCCTTTGTCAATATTTTTTTGGCCCAGTTATTATTTCTTGCTTCTCTATGGTATATTGGTGACTGTAAGGGACCAGGGCCTCGTTAGGCTAAGGGCCTGGATGCAGCTGCATCGCCTGCATTGCCATAATTACGCCACTGTGTGTGTTTTTTGTTTTTAAAAATGAATGTTGAAGCTGAAAAATCAAATTTTGATACTAATAGATACTGTATCTCATGTTGTGTCCACACCAGTCAGATGATTTCTTTAACACCCCAATAACTCATCAAAAGATGTAACGCTCATGCGTAGAAAAAAAAAATGTCAGGATTCTGTTGAAGATTATTATTCATTATACAGAGTACAAAATTCACCTTTCGTTGATTGGTCCTGCAAAAATGGGTGAACCCAAAACTTTCTATTTCATCGCTTTCGGCGATTACACAACCAAATGTATAGGAAAATAGTTAGTGCTGCTTCTTCTGGCTCCATTTTCAAACTGCACGCAATTGGTGGCAATAGATAAATGGTCACGCCACCAAAATCTTTGATGGCACAGCCATGGT
Source organism: Timema bartmani (assembly GCA_902151455.1). Lineage (NCBI taxonomy): Eukaryota > Metazoa > Arthropoda > Insecta > Phasmatodea > Timematidae > Timema > Timema bartmani. The sequence continues at coordinate 14,651 of CABFWB010001357.1, read as the reverse complement.
GGCCCCATGTGTAAAGGCTCTAGTAGTAAATTTATTTATTGGTAAATCCCTACCACAAACTGAAAACAAGATGCTGGGCCGGCGGACAATACCAATTAGTTACCAAAGTCCCTGAGAGGGTGCAGCAATGTCCAGCCTATAAATATGACAGCACAAATCAACAACATTCTCACACTACCCCTTAATTTAAGTAAAACAAAATTGTATCTTTTTGCGAAATTGATTGCTTGACATTTTATATGCCCAATAAAAGAATACCAACTGCATCATAACAATTTTCTCTTAATATTCCTATAACCAAACAAAGTTCCCATTCTAAAAAATCTATTTCCCCCAACCAAAGAACATTAAAAATAAGTAAGATATGTGTTTGATCTGGCAGTCATATTGTGACCAAAGATAAATATTTCAAATCTAATAATATGAGATTTAAGCATACATTTTCTATCCACATCACTATGACATTTGAATTTGAATAGTTGTTTTTTTTTACCATTTTTTAGCCTTTATTTACCGAATGTTAATACTGAAATCCAACTTTTATTTAAAGAAATCCAATCATTTTATTTACCAGAAATCAGGGTCCATACTGAATGCCCGACTATCCCTTAGAGGGGCAAAGATTTATTTTCCACTTGAACTAAACCAATACTGTATTTCACTGCATAATTTCGCATTTTCTATGCCTGATTATCGAGGGGAAGAGTTGGGTGCAACCATTATGTGAAGCTTTAGAAAAAAAATATTTTTTTTTTTTAGTTAATACTGTATTGGCCTTAACATATTGCAATGTTTTCTACTAAAATTACCCTTTCAAAAACTGTTCTCATATTATATACACTACACAACATTTTTCATATAAAAAAACACCAGATTCCAAGGTATATTTTGTATCACGCTGGGACTGTACTGGCCGGTCCAGTGCACTCGTCTATAAATAGAGTGAAGGACAAAACAAAGAGAGAGAGTTACTACAAGCAAATAAGTCTAATCAACTCAAGGTCAAAACAAAGAGAGGAATTTCCCCCTATACCCCTTCATTCCTTGAGTGCAGCTGCTCTGGCTGAAACAGTGTGGCAAGTCTAATAACAAGGTCAAAACAATTGGTAATTTTTTTCACACACCTAACTGTGCTGTGTGGTTTGTAGAGTGGAATGGGCAGGCAGGCAAAATTGGTCACATGATAAGACTCTAAATTTTTGATCTGTTCAACATGAAACATAAATGGTCTCGAATATAATACCTGATATTATGGCAATAACAGAGGTAAAACTTAACAACTTTAACACTCTTTTTTTAAAGTAAAAGTTTAGTGTGAAATTTTATAAACCGAGACTGAGAAACAGGGTGCGAACATTATGCTGTGAAATATGATATTTGGGTGAAACATCTATAACACATGATTCTGACCTAGGCCTAAACTCAGTTCTGACCGCCTGTTATAAGGGAAGATTTAAACATGTAGTTTCACAAATTGACACTGACACACCGACAGGAAGGGTGGAAGAGATTGTGGATCTAATGGAGGAGAGGAGGCTGGATGTACTTGGACTGAGTGAGACAAAGTGGAGAGGGAGTGGAGTGATAGAATTAAGAAAAGGATATATGTTACATTGGATGGGGAATGATGAAGGAAGGAGGAATAGGGTTGGGTTTGTAGTGAGGATAGGCTGGGAAGTAGAGACAGTCGATTGTGATAAGGGGACCCAACAACATCTTAGATGAGCAACATTGAGCAGTGGGACAAAGATATCAAGAAGAAAATTACGGGCCTCCAGAAAAGATTACGCCAGAGAAGGGCGGCCATCCAGGAGGCTACAAGAAGCTGTCCATGTTCCCCAACATCCTCATCATCATCAAGCGACGACACAGTAAACACCCGGACAATACACTCTGCAAGATACTTATAGGGGACGAAGCCATCACACCATCATCATTAAAACAAAACAGCACCCCAGACTCAACACACATACTGGTATCCGAGGAGGAAAATTGCATTCTACGGCTCAAGTACTACAAACACCGAATCATCCAGCGTTCCGGACCTTAGCTCCGAGCCATTGGACATGCCACGTCAACAACAACAACAAGAAGTGCAAGATTTTAATAACGTCCTGGCGGTACTATAAGATAAACAGGGAAGTTTGCAGGCAACCAATACACGTCTTGAACAGTTGGAAGCCCGAGTCATAGTGGCCCACGTACCGGCGGCTCCCAGGATTGCCGCCCCACTTGATCCTGGCATTCCACAGGAAGGGCTACCTCAGCCACCTGTAGCCAGAGCTGCGTTAGGAGCTCTCCCCACTCCGGCAGCCTGGGCCCCGCTCGCGATTGAACCAATTCAATCACTGGACGTCGACGAGGCAGCAGCGCTTAGGTTATGCCTAGCACCAAAGGCGAAATATACAGATCATCCGATTGGCCGAGAACGACACCAGACAACACTTCTATTGTACATTTCGTCAATATACCCAACATTGCCAGCCGACATCAAGGGGATGGTCATATATCGCGTGAATCTCCTGTACATCGCATTAACCAGAGGCTGGCAGATTGCGATAGACGCAGCAGGCGGAGCAACGGGGGGCCCAGGCATTTACCGGCCCGGGTTCATTCCACCACCACACACAGTTCAGCCAACTGTGATATACCAGGATCGTCTAACACCTGCACCATTCCCACCAGCATAGGGCCGCAGCCAGAGTCGGGGCAGGAGAAAGTGAAGAAGAAGTGGACCAAGAAGCACAATTAAGAAGAGATGTCCATATTTGTATTCATAATGTATAATAAAATGTATTCTATAATGTATCTATGTAACTGAGGTAAATAAAGGGCCTAGAGCCCCTTCTCGCCACTGGCTGTCCTCCTGGACCTTCCATTCTCTGCTTCTGCTGCAGTGACGTGAGGATGGAGGGTCAGGGATGGCAGTTAGTCGCGAGGAGGGGACCCAACAACTAAGTGACAGAATAATGAAAATGGTTATTACAGAAAAAGGAAAGCAGTTGGAAGTTCTGCAGGTATATGTCCCTCAAGATGGATGCAATTAGTAGGAGAAAGAAAAATTTGAAGAAGAAATGGAAAGACACTTAGGAAAGGAAAGGCAAGTGGTGATGGGAGACTTAATGCCAAAGTTGGGAAGGATAGAATAGGTTTTGAAGAGGTACTAGGAGCTGATGGATGGGGAGAAATAAATGAAGGAAAGAGACTCCTGGAATTGTACACAAGAAATGGACTGAAGGTCAGAAACGGTTGGTTTAAGATTAGCAAGAATACTCATAAGATAACGCGTTGTAGCTGGAATTGGGAGCAAACATCCCTAAATGACCATTTTCTATTAGAAAGAGAAGCAAAGGCTTGCACAATGAACATCAAGGTCCTGCCAATTGTGTCTTTGGACAAGAATAATAGACTATTATTAGTCGCGGACATGAAAGGTTGGAGGAGGAGGTGGTGCCAGATAGTGAAGCAAGAAAAGAGGATAAGGATATGGAAGCTCTGCTAAGTGGAGGAGAGGATGAGCTTTCAAGCTAGAGTAAAAGGAGCACTACCAAAGGATGACATAAAAGAAGAAGTGGAGTGGCGAAGGTTCAAAAAGTGCATGGTGGAAGCGGTAGATGAGATATGCGGAAGAAGTAGTGGAAAGAGAAGATGTAAGGAAACTCCATGGTGAAAGGAAAAGGTAAAGGAAGCAGTGAATGTCAAGAACAAAGTATTTAGAGAATGGTTCACAAAAAGAACAAGAGAGACTGAAGGTAAGTATAGGGAGAGAAAGAGAAATGCAAAGAAGATAGTAAGAGAAGGGATAAAAACATGGATGGAAGAGTGGGCAAAAAGTGCTACAGACTGATGTGGAGGGGAGCAAGAAAATATTATATAGTCAAGTGAACCAAAGGAGGAAGGAAAAGAGGAAATATGTTCGAATGATGGATGAAAAGGAAGGATAATGGAGAGGGATGAGGAGGTAAAGAAGCAGTGAAAAACATATTTTGAGAGAATGTTGAACCCTGAGAGGAAAGAATTGGTATGGAAGGAATAAGAAGAGAAGAAAATGGATGGAGAGATGGAGGAGGAAGTAGCGGACCTAACCTGGAAGGAGGTAGAAGAGGCCTTGAAAACGATGAGGAAGGGAAAGGCACCAGGAGTGGACAAACTCACGGTGGAAATGATAACGGCAGCAGGAGAAATGGCCAGAGGATTGAACAAAAGGTATTATATTACCAATATTCAAGAAAGAGGATAGGAAGAGGTGTGAAAATTATAGAGGCATAACATTGATGTGTCATTGCGTGAAAATGTACAAAAAGGTTCTGGATAGAAGAGTGAGGAAAAGTGTAGAGGGAAGATGGAGAGAGGAGCAACATGGGTTTAGAGAGAAGAGGTCGACAAAAGATTTAATATTTTGAACTAGATAGTTGGTGGAAAAGAGATGTGAGTTTGTAAAGGATCTGGTGATGGCATTTGTGGATGAAGAAAAAGTCTATGATAGTGCGGATAGAAAGAAAGTATGGAAAACAGTGAAGTAGGCTGGAATAGAAAGAGGAGTGGCAATGAAAGTAAGGAATATGTATGATAATAATGTGAGTTGTGTAAAGACAGAGAAGGATTGACAGATTGGTTCCAATTAAAAATGCAGTCAAGCAGGGAAGTGCCCTCTCACCATTACTATTTGTATTAGTAATGGAAATGATAATGCATAGTGTGGCAGAGAAACTGGGTGAGGAGAAAATGAAAGCAATGATGTTTGCAGATGACTTGATGGTATAGGGGGAAAAGGAAGAGGATGTACAGGAACAGATGCAGGAATGGAATGAAGAGGTGAAACAGTGTGGAATGAAATTTAGTATAGTGAAAAGTTAAGTGATGGTGATGGTGATGACAAGGCAGAAAACAAGGCCAAGAAAGGTGATAGAACTGGATGGAGTAGATTTGAAAGAAGCAAATAGTGTGAAATATCTGGGTAGTGTGATTGAGGCAAAAGGGGGAGCAAAGAAGATTTAGTGAGACAAGGACAGCAGGGAGAGGTTTTCTACAGGTTTGTAAAAGACCTATTATCAAAAAGAGAAATGTCCCTGAAGTGTAAGGAAGTGCTGTATAGAGCATACTTCATACCCATAGTAACATATGCGCGGAAACTTGGACTTTGGATAACAGAGAAACAAGGAAAGTGGAAGCCATGGGAATAAAGTTTTGAGGAGCATGTTAGCTGCCACCAGAAGAGATAGGACTAGGAATGAAAATGTAAGGTCTAAAGTTGGGGTACAGGGAGTACATGAGATAGTTGAGGAAGCTAGGAGGAGATGGTATGGATATGTAGTAAGGAGTGAAGGGGAGAGGATTCCAAGAAAATTAATGGATATGAAGTACGTAGTGAAGAGACTGCAAGGGAGACCAAGGAAGAGATGGGAGGAACAGATAGCAGCAAGTGTGCAAGTGAGAGGAGGAGAGTGGAAGAGAGTGCAGGAGAAAGAATGGTGGAAGGAGAGAAGGAGATGGAGGCATTTTACTATAAAGACCTGGCCATAGGCTGGAAACAGTTCATGATGAAGAAGTTTCACAACCTGCTCATACTACTTTGTATGATTGAAAAAAAGAAAGTCCTTCATAACTATCCAACTTTATTAAAACAAAACAGAGGTAAAATTGTAGAAAATGTAGCTTTAGTTTGGATATTTTATTATATTTTTAGAAGCTAAGCATGGCTCAACTCAACTAAACACATAAGTTTGATTCTACATCTGAACANNAAAAAAAAAAAAAAAAAAAAATATATAACAGACCACACTAGGAAGAAATTGGGTGAACTGACCTCTAGACCCCAGCTGGGCAGTTCTTACAGACTGAGGCGGATGCCCACGAGCCTGAGCCCCCTCCACCCCTGATAGGATGTTGAGGGCATGCTCCCGGGCACGAAGCATAAGGCTTACAGGATGAGCCCATTGGTTGAGGAGACGCTTGGCTCGTGAGCGTGGTAACAGTAGCAGGAGTCTAAGCTTCCTTCGTACACCCTCAGTGGTGTCATCCATGTCTGCAACAACAGTGGGCTTGAGGGATGGATAACAAGTGAAGCTTTCAAAATGGAGCTGATGGTAAAAATGTTCAAAGGTTTTTTTATTAAATGTGAGGGTGGTCTAACGTTATTCATCCCCAGGGCCAAATATGACGATCAGTTTGCACCACTGGGCAAAGATATATTTAGTAATCCCAATAACTTAGTATAGACCTATAAATTACACTTAATAAACAGCTATTTTCAATACTTATATAATCTTTCAAATTTTACTGTATGCATGCACACTTCCACAAAACAACTTAGGATTATAAAATGACCTTTTTAAATACATATTTCTATTTGAATCATTAGCTATTTCACATATGCCAACAAGGGTTTCCCTTTAATTATCCTGTAGGGTACTGTGAGGGCCACCTTTTCAGTGAACGCAGGCCACACTGTTTTATGTCATTAAATTATTGGTTGTATAAAATGGCTAAAATCACTCAAGTATATAATGAATAGAGTATATATTGCAAGTTAAACTAAACCATAAGTCATGAACTTTTTTTAAGTCAACAAATATGGGAGAAGAACCAAAAAAAGAAATTTGTATATCATTTAATAAATTAACTTAAATATATGGATCAAGACTTTCTACTATTAAGATTTAAAATCAACAAGTCTTTTAAATTTTAACAAATCCCTTTGCCCCTTATTATAGAATCATCAACCCATATTTTTGAGTTTTCTCAAATAATTTTAAATAATTCAATCATATATGGAAGAAGGTACAGAAATGAGGGATAAGGGAATGAAATATTGAGTGTGTAACCGCACAGCCAAAATTAGAAGGCGTGTTTGTATAATATTATATGTTATGGATCGTGAATGACAAAACGAGTGTTGCAGGTTGTTGTGATTAGCCTGTAAACAAATAGAATAGAGGAGCTGAACAAATAAACATTGTCAGAGTTCATTAGTCGGAAACCAAGCCAGAGGACAGGATAAAAAGTAGTATATCCAACCATCATGGCTGACTAATCAACACCGCAGTTTAGGGGTCACTCTGCCCAATTCGAGACTACACGGGTTAGGACGCCGGTTCATCAGTATTTGTGGTAGAGGGCTACCACTCGAGCCCAGGGTACTGGATTCGGGAATAGTGTAAGGATCACCTAGGAGTCAGACAGGCCATTGGTTATTCCTAGCAACACCTCATTTTGTCATAAGCTTCAGAATATTTTTCATGTTTTTTCATCCATATATCACTATCAACATCACATTTGTATTAGAGATAGAAGCACTAATAAAAACCTTAAAAATGAAGTCTAACGTCAATCACAAACCCACACAGGTATACACAATCACCTCCCCCTATCCTCGGCCAGAGCACATCCTGACAGAGAATAGGCCCACGTTTTAGGTAGTAGAGAGGAGGGGTAACACGTGCATGTATACAACAAAATTGATGTATCTCTATCCCTCTTTCCTGTACCTTTTTCTATTTATAACCAAACAAACTTCTAAAGGTGAAATGAGGTTTTCCTTTGAGAGAAATAATTCACTCAATGATTTACTATCCTCATGAGTAGTGTTTAGAACTCGAGATTGAAAATTCCAACACAATGTGGTGATAGGAATCGCTTGTGAATGACACTTAAGCAGGGGAATTATCTTGGTAGAACTGTTGAAGAATGCAGCACATCTAATTAATTTCAAGAAAAAACTCTGAGTGATGTGATTTGCTTAAAAACTTGCATAAGCACCAGATCAAGGTGATGCGCCAAGCATGGAACAAATAAAGCAAGAGGGTATTTTTCTTATTCCTTTGCATACAGACAGCAGTTGGATCACATAGCCTTTAAGAACCAATTTTTTTTCTTTAATAAGATTGTTCTAATTGATTCTCAACATAAATAAACAATACACTTTCATTCTTATTGGCACTCGCAGCAGTAAACCCAACAAAACGTAATAACTCTCTTCCGTTTATATTGTAATATCAAAACACCATAGATATTTGCAACATGGTAGCTATGGCTGAGGTTTCGTCAAGTAGAAAAGAAACAAATTTTGTTGCATTAACTTTATGGGAAATTTTTTATTTCATTGATGATCACAAATTTTGATAGTTTCAATTAAGTTATTTTGTATATGTTAGAGAACTGTTACAACAATGAAAACTAGCCTCATAATCCTTTAGGAACATTGCAAACACAATGCCTTTACCTTGATTCAAATAACTTTTTGTCTGGTCATAGCCATGAAAAGAATATTCTTATCACCCAAGAAGCAGACAATTAGTGAATACAGCAGTTCCATTTTTTTTTATTTTTTTTTACTTCATCATTAAGATTTAAAATATCCAAACAAAGTTGGTAATTGAGCAAAACATCTATCCTTAATTTGCCTAAGTCGTGTACATCCAAACACGCATGCCTATGTGCCCAACTATTTTGTAACATTTATTGATTTGTTTGAACCACCAAAGCCATTCCACTTGTGTTCAACAAACTTCTTTTGGTTGAAATTAAAATAAACAATCAACAGAACAGCTTAGTAACACTAGCCCAAATAGTAATCCAAGGGTTAACATCCTAATAAATTGAGTTGCTGACTTTTACTTCCCTTATTGACAGTAAATTGTGAAAGATCAGGTTTTGGTCTCCCGGTTTGAACAATCACTCCCTTTTAATAAAAGAATACTTGAAAAAAGTTAAACAATAATTTGCTAGCCACACACTCCTCATTACTCACACACACATTGAAGATGGAAATTTGTGTAGCCGAGATCTCTTGGGTGTTCGGTTATATTTCATGTGAGAAAATAATTGTTAATATATGTATGTGCTGCCAAACATTGCAAATATCTGGTGTACGAATTCAATAATTTTTAGGAATTGATCCATGTCTATGATCATCATATACCAGAATTCTCAAAATGATACCAGAATTCTCAAAATGATGCCATATTTCCAAATATGAAATATATTTTCAAATGTATTTCTTCGACGTTTATAAAATAGGGTTGTATTGCATTATGGTTCATCAGTAAGCCTGCAGGCCAGGAGTTTGATGTACTTGGTCTAATCATCATCACAAACTGTTTCCAGCCTGTGACTGGGTCAATTTAGTAAAATACCTCCACCTTCCTCTGTCCTTCCAACATTATTAATCTCTTACTCTTGTCCATTCATCTCCTCTCACTCCCACACTTGATTTTATCTTTTCCTGCCATCTCTTCCTTAATCTCCTTTGCAGTATTTTCCCTCCAAACTTCAACCCTATTAATCTCCTTGAAATTAATTCCTTTTCCATTCTCATTACGTGTTCGTACCATCTCACCCTTGCTTCTCCTGCTACCTCACATATCCCCTGTAGTCCAACTCTTGCTTGATGAACTTGGCGTTAAATATATATTTAACCCAGGAACGGTCACACGGGGTCACCATGACCCAACGTGATTTATTTTCCAGTCTACCTCCTCCACCAAACATATTTTTCGAATCTACCTTCGTGTAACTTCCTAGCTTCCTCTCCACCAACTAAAGGCGTGGTTACCGCTAAATTACCTCTTATCAGTTATTGAGAAAACAGCCTCTTGGGTCACCTTGATCCCGTGTAACCATTTGTGTTAGTGTACATTTTATTTGTGTTTGTTTTGAATATTAATTTTTTAGCTTATATTTAGTAATGGATAGACAAAAAGAAGAGTGGATTCTTTTTTTACTAAATGAAGAATTGCCTGATGACACAGATGATGATTTAGGTGGTAATGAAAGTGATGTAGGTATTGATATGGACCCAGAGGAAGAGATACATGATGATTGAGAAACTAAGGTACATTTGTGGGAATCGTGGGAAGATCACACATGAAGAGTGTCTTGAAAATGTTTAAAGCTGCTAACCCAATAAGAAAAGGCGAGAGTCAACTAAAATATACAATATAATTTTGTATTAGGTTTTTTTTATTTGATCACTTTCTATGAGTGTTTTCGAAAGTCATATAACTTTTCTGTAAATGGTTAAAGAGTTTAAAATTATATATTTTCATCTCAAATGTTTTAGAATAATAATCAAAAACATAAATACAAAAAATTATGAGTTTTATAATAAAAAAGTAAGCCCTACCAAATGAGAACATTTAGGATGGGTTTTTTTTTCTTTCAAAATTACACTAAGCTATTTTGTAATGCATATTTGTTTAAAAAATCAATCATTAAATGTTCAAATTGGATAAAACATTGTTTTCTAAATAAAATATTTGATAAAAACACCAAAAAAACTGTGTTATAATACACAACAAAAGTAAGGGTCAAGGTGACCCCATGTGACTGCATTAGGTTGCGACATAGGCGCAATTACTCCAGGGTTAAAAAAATACAACAGACCTGCCATGATGGCCTTCATGACATCCACCTGTAGTTCAAAGGTGTTGCGCTGAGTGTATTGTAAGAAAGTAGGGAACGCAAGGGTGCGATAACCGAGGAATGTGAAAAAGGATGTGAAACCTTGTGGGAGAGGGAAAGCAAGAGAGTTGACAGCCAGATAGAAGCGTTCCAGAAGGACAAACAGCACATAGCGACGACCCTCATCCAGCTGGTCCCTGAAACACATAGGAAAAAATTTATCAATAGGAACATACATAATGAATGGATAACATCATTAATAGATAATAATTAATTGCTTGAGTTTCATTACCAGAACTGCCCTTAGCAGACGTGGGAACCTGGGCAAACTTTATTTGCGGGGCCCTCATTTATATGCCTCACTTCCTGCTCCCCCATACCCCACAAATAATAAATCATTAAAAAAACTTAATTTTGTCTATTGTTATTACAGTAGTTTTCACCAGTTTTCTGCCATGTACAATATCAGAAAATTCTCTAAACATAAATAAATGTAAAAATTAATGTTTAAAGCTTTGTTTTTGTACATATAATGATATATTTCTCCACTAGCTTTTGTTCAATTTCCTTTCCCAACAAACTTGATCTGTAATACGGTGCAAAGAACAACTGGGCCAAGTTTTAATTAAATTGGTTAATGTGTTCAAATGTTATCATGAAACATATCCTCCACAGACAGACAAATGCAAATCCACAGAGTTAAAATGGAGAACTTGCTTCAGTCATTCAATTCAAACCACACGATTATTTTTTAATTTGTTTTTACACTCTGGTGATATTTTCTATATTGTCTATACAAGGAGTCCACTATACAAGTGTGCAAGCAAAAATTTCCCAGCCCAACTTGTTTTTCCCCTGCCACCTAAACAAGCACGGGGCCTTTTACAGCCATACTGTTTGCATACCTGTAAGGGTGGCCCTGACCATAAAGATTTAAAATTTTAAATAATCACTTCTTTTACATGTTTTTCTCCCTATGGTTAATGGCTTAAGGAAGTTTTGTTGCATGTTTTATGCTCCCACCTAAAGACTTCAAACTGAACAACAAGGTCAAGGGATTGGGTGGGGACGATTGATTTTCTTTAAAAGGCAGTTGTGGTTGTTAAAAGCTAAGTGTGAGCTATGTTCCCCTTTTCAAAGTAAATGATATTTTGGGTTTATTCCTTTTATATGTTCCTATTCTTCCTTATGTGACGTCTACCAAACATAATAAATGTTCACAGCAAAAACATAGCCTTTTCAGCCTTCTAGTAAAAATTTACTATCAATAGCAAACATTACTGATAAAGTCAATATAAATTTTGAATCAAATATTTTGCGTTTCAGTGTGTAAAATTATTTAGCCAGTTTACTCACAGTGGACAGAAAGTATATGACGAGTTAAAAGTGGAACTGTATTTGATATTAATATTTTACAAGAAGAGTAGTTTAAAATATATGGCTTGAATAAAAAATGACCGAGGCCATAGGCTGGAAACAGTAATGAATGTAAAGTAAATTTTACAACTAGGTCTAGAATAATATATTTATAAAGCAGGAGATACTTGAATAAAGAAGTAACAGCTCCAGTTTAGAAAAGTGAGATTAATGGCCAGAGGCCATTGTGCTGGCCCCCTATCCCCAAATGTTGGTACTACCATTGCTAACGGCAGCGGCCGCTCAGTCAGGATAGGTCGCTTGCAGGCTCACACCATTATATTTTTTATAAAGAAAAAATTGGCACCAAGCAATTGTATTTAATTAACATTAAAAGGAGGCATTTTACTAAAGTGATCCAACAACAAATATGATGATGATGATGATGATGAAAGGAGAGCTTGCCATTCTATCCTCTTTTCAATATTTATTAATATACTAAATACAAGATATAAATTACAAAAATGTATTGTATACTCCATTCACAGTAGGAATTACTCTCTGAAAGGTCTTTTTTCCTACCAATATCCTACTATATAATAGATTTCTGGTAAGGAAAAAGGCCTTTCAGAAAACAATTCCTACGCTGAACAGACTTTATGTTGTCAATGTTGTTCCTAAGAGGTTCGTCACCAATACAAAATATTGACTACTCAACATAAAGCTTTGCATTTAGTGAATCATAGGTTTCTGGAAGTCTTTGAAGTCAAAGTGTGGATTTATAACTTCAATTCACACTGTAACTACAATGTTTACATGGCTTACTACCCATCAAAGCTATATACATATTTATAATAATATAATAGGAATAAGGAAGATATAATTTTGAGAAAGTGCACAAGTATGTATATGAAGGGAGTGAATGTATTAATTAAACATTCAGATTTCAAATATATAATTATATATTTTTCCAAATCGTGAATCTAAAATGTGAATATTTAGGATTCAAGGTATCTATGTTATACTAGTGACTGTTCAAAGTTTTATTTGATGATGTGAATTGTAGGAGTATGTAAATATATATTTTTTAATCGGGGGACTAGATGATGTGCCTGTCCTAGTTTTGAGATAGATTATAAGGCATATGAAGCTACAACAGACCTAGCCAGCTGGTAGTGGAAAATATATGGCTTGAATAAAAAAGTGACACAGGCCAAAGGCTGGAAACAGCAATGGATGTAAGAAAGTTAAAAGGTAAGTAAAATTAATTAACTATTGAGATTAATTAAGAATAGTTTAGTAGGGAAGTAAGCTTGGTTTAGTTTGACATCCCTTCAGTATTCACATTGGTTTGGAAATCTTGCTTTCAGTATTGGTCTTTCTCACACAAGCTTTTCTATCTGTGATATCATATTCCTTCCATTCTGAGACGCCATCTTGTAAGGCACACCTTAATTTTTCAGTACCACCAACAGATTTTTTTTTATCACCATCATCATAATCATAATCATCATCATCATCAACAACTGTTTCCATCCTGTGGTCCGGTCAGTTTAGTAAAATGCCTCCATCATCCTCTATCCTTTCAATATTCTACCTCCTTTAATTGCGTCCATTCTTCTCCTCTCCCTTACAAACATTCTGTTATCTAATCCTCCCATATCTTTCTTAGCCTCTCTTGCAGTCTTGCATACTTCATTTCCATTATTTTCTTTGGCATCCTCTCTTTCTACATCCTCATTACATGTCCATACCATCTAAGTCTTGCTTCCTCTACTATCTCATGTACTCCCTGTACCCCAACTCTACCCCAGATAACTTCATTCCTAATCTTGTTTCTCCTCGTGACAGCTAACGTGCTCCTCACAAACTTCATTCCCATGGCCTCCACTTTCCTAATCTCTCTTACATTCAATGACCATGTTTCTGCTGCATATGTGACAATGGGTACAAAGTATATCCTATACAACACTTTCTTATACTTCAAGGGCACTTCTCTTCTCCATAGCAGGTCTCTTACACAACTCTCCCTCCTGTCCTCTTCTCATTAGAACCTCTCTACTTCCACCTTTTGCCTCAATCACGCTTCCAAGATATTTTATGTTCTGTACTTTCCTCTGATTCTAAGAAAATAAATGAAAATAAAACGATAAAATAACCAATATCTAAGGACATGCCAAATTCACATTTGCGATAAAGCAAATTTTTACACGAATTCTACTGTTTTCACACAAATAACAAGAATTTAAGGTTTTTTCTAAATAAACACAATTTCTTTGTAATTCGGGCAAATACCAAGACATCCAATATAATTTTCAATGAGGTAACACCGGCTATAGCGCTATGCCCAAGGTTCCGTTTGTATGGATAGTATCAGTTTTTGCTGATTTTAAAGGTATAAAAGTGATCACCGGATTTACTAGTAATTTCATGCATTTAAGTTGTTTTTTAGGTTAACATTAAAAATCACAATTTTTACTTTTATACATTTCAATACTTAAATTTCTATAGAATGATTATGTTTTCAGCTTTTAAAAGATGTCATGCTAGGTCCTAGCAAGGATATTAATATGTATGGCCCTTGCTTCAAGCGGTCATGTTTGGCAAAATTATATCTTCTTTGTTTTTATTCCCTTCTTCTTATTTGATAGTTGTTTAGAACTGTATGACAACATGTTTGAATGTTATTATTGTTTGGTCCAAACATAAATTGATAATACATTATTCCGATATGGCTAATTGTAAACCTGGAAGGTAAAATTATTGAGATATTGATTTTGGCATTACTAGGCGTGAAATGTTTTGTGCATATTTATATTTGATTTTTCTCCGAGTAAGTAAATAAATAGTTACATAAACAATATGAATGAAAAATGTAGACAGTCATATCCTAC
>CABFWB010001356.1:122471-167419 GCA_902151455.1 Timema bartmani | reverse complement strand
TACTATGCATATTTTTTAAGCAATGGCGGGCACAACTTTATCGTTCTTATATAGTAGGTGTCCATCCGAATCTTAACTCTACAATCCAATTTTCATAGGAAGGGTCTTATCTGACAGCTAGGAAAGTTAATATATCTACTTTCACGTATATTTACGTCAAGTTGGGTGATAGGAAGCTGTCACGTTCGATATATTTCCTACCAATTAACAATAGTAAAACAGTTTTAATGTTATCAATTGTGGCCGCAAAAATATACATGTTTGTACTTTTTTAAATGCTCTTCCTATTAAAATTTGACTGTACCTACAATGTATCCCATCTCTCTGTGTAAATAGTTGGAGTGGCGGACCATAGGGACAAGGGAGTCTAGTTCGATTATGGGTGGTGCTGAAGAAAATATCTACTATTATATAAAGTTTGGTACTGCTAGCTAACAAGTAAATGTCTGCGTGCTGAGTTTAGTTTTTAAATCATGTAATGACAAAGTCTTTGTGTTTGAAAAGTGGGAGTTAAATTATCTAAAGAAACACAGAGGCATTATTTACTTTTACCTTGACAACTCTCCGACTTTGTGTTTCTTCTTCAATTATAGAATTTAATTGACTAGCATAAGCTATCAAATATAAGGAAACACAATGAGAAAGTTGAATATATTATAAAGAAATTCAGTTGTATACGCCTGGAGGAAGAATGATGAACCCTCCCCAATGTTGGGATTTGGACGCTGGTCCCCGGATCAAAATAAGGGTATAAACTACCAGGCCAACTCTACAGGTAACTTATCCCACTCTTTATAAAAAAAAAAGCGTCAGTAATAGTGGAACATATTACGAGAACTTCCGGTCTATACGTTTGTGTCCTTTGTTGCCAAGGTCACTAGTAGTGCCAAACTGTAGAATGGTTTGAATAAAGGTAGCGTTGGAAAGATAGTGGTGGGACGGTAGAGAGGGGAGAGTAGGTAAAAAAAAAGTATTGAGGAGTGGTTAGAATATTTATTTTGTGTGTGTACTACGCTTTAACCCCCTCCCGAGGAATCCGTCTACTTACATTTATGGTGTAGTAATGAGAAAGGTCAAATTTAAAGGAAATCCTCCCGAATTTGCGTCGAGACAAAATGAAAAACCAATTAAGAAAAAAAGTCAAATAACAATTTGAGTGTTTCACAAAACTATTTTATGTATACACTAGCGAGGTAAATATAAACCTGTGAGATCTGTTAAGGTCATTCGACAATAAGAATTACTAAGGTTATTTGAATATATAACATCTTGGTAGGGAATTTAACATAGATGGGGGCAGAAGAGTAATTAAAGCAACACCGTACAGGTAAGGAACCCGGCGTACGCTTTAGCTGGGTGTGTCATAATTTGGGATAATCTTACCCTCTGCCTCGACCTGGCATATTATGTTCTGCTAGTCGGCGTTGACTCTACAATCAGTATGTTCAAAACGAGAAATTTAATGAAATAGAGATTTCAAATCTATATTTTCAATTATCAATTCGGACACACTAATAAAATTAACGAGTAGAGTTTGGGGTAAAAAAATTAATTCTAAATAATGATAAGTGTGTACTACAAAATGAGATTAAATAAAATGATCGTGTTATAAAAAGAACCCTATTTATACATGATTAAAATGATGTAATTTTACCACTTTTAAAAGGCTTGTACATTAAAAATAAGTTTTCTTTAACATATTATAAACATTTCATTGTGTACAGTTTTTCAGCCCCATACATGAATTATTTTACCTTAACAATGGTAGGGGTCTACATGAAAAGAATAAAATAGCAAATTTGACCCCTTTTAGTTCGTGAACTGTAATGAGTTTAAAGCATTGAATCTCTATTTATAACTTATGATTATACAGTTGTTAAAATTGTGTAATACATTTTTAATTGTCGAGGGACCTTAAAAAATCTATTTTGCCATGTGGAAGAGATAAGAAAGATATATTTTATAATAAGTTTGCCCACATTTTGGTGGAGTTAGAGAGAGAAACCATTCATAGAAAATACAACTCAGTACACAAGACCAGAATTCGAAACAGGTAAACTAGAGAAGATGAGACTGTCACCTTGTCCATGTGACCGCTGGTGTGGGTTTCTATACTGCTGACTTGGTTTTTATGTTATAATAAATAATATAATTTGATTAAGATTATATGCCGTTCCCAAGTCCAAATATGTAGTCGATTGTCCAGGTATAGTTTTTAACACCTGGTATATTAATTAAGTTACACAAATTAAATAGTGTCTTCTACCTGATGATGAATTGCTCGTTCTCTTTGATTTCCACCTCCTTCAATAATTTCCAAGATATTAAAGAAACTAGCTTCACCTCTCCAGGTCAATCATAAAGTAAGTGCATCCACCCTCCTTGGTGGTCACGCCGACTAAAGCGTCACTCTCAAAATAGACTAAACGACCGGTGACGGAAAGGTTGGGGCTCTAATACACGTCGATTGTACTGCGTTGTTTTTTTGCCAAATTGTTTCACAATTACCCACCATGCACATGCGGGTGTATTTCCTCTCAATTTGACCCTTCTCATCCTTACCCCATTAATGTAAATATTATGATGGTCCAGGCAGATAGTAAGACGTGATGTAGTATAAAAAAATGTACTTCGCATCCACCCTTCTATAAACTTTTGTTTTGTTCTCATTATTTCTCAAAGTGCCGATCAGTTGTTTGTCTTCAGCTCAACCCAAATTGGCTGCCCGCCTTATAAGTGTAAACAAGAAGTTGGCTCGCCTGTTTTAAATCGTTACGCAAGTGCGGGAAGGAGCTGGCAGGCACAACACATGAGAAACATTATCATCGGCTTGTAACCTACATCTCAGTGCTGCGGTCAATGAACAATTGGGAAGAAACTGTTTTTACAAACGGATCTGTTACTATTGTGTAAGGCGATTTGATTACTGTTATTGGTTTCTACAATTTCCTCGACAAGTTTGTCTTTTAATATCTGGAATAACCCGCTTTAGTGGCGGCATGGTCTAAACTCTAAAGCATCACTCTCGCAATAGACTAAAATACCGATGACGGAGAGATCGGGGTTCGATCCTAGTTGGGTGTAGTGAAGGTGGTATTCCATTCTTACTCCACGAAAATGCGGGTATACTTCCTTCCAATTCAACACTAATACATTAGAGTGATTACTACATAGGCGTATTGGATAGTAAGACGCGGTGCTAAAAAATATACATGGTATAGTCCGTTCACGGTAACTTTGGCTTATCATAACAGCTGAACCGTTGTTAAAAAAAAGTTCAATTTTGATTCACTCCATAAATATGTTTTGTCCCTTACCCAAGTGATTTGATTCGACTTTACTTTTCAAATAACAATAAAAAATATTTGTGAGTTGGATGAGAATACGTAGCTGATTTTAAGTAGCTTATAATCCGTCGTAAAATGCCAAAAATATGTTTTGTCTTTTTCACAAGTGATTTAATTTGACTATAATTCTCAAATAATTATAAAAAATATTTGTGAGTTGGATGAGAATATGGAATAGATAGGAATACAAATTAAATGGCAATTCAAAAACCTACTAGATCTACTTTCATGTTACCATACGTGAAGCCATGTTACCGTCACTTTTGATGGATGGTGTCAATTTTGATCAATTACTGTAATTATTTAAATTGAAAAATAACACTTGAACACAGGAATTGAAACCGGGACCTTCAGCTTTGTACGTCAATGCTTTTACCATTGAGCTATCCAAAAGTAATCCCTTTCCCAGGGTAGTTCTTCACTCCTATTTTAAGACAGAATCTGTGCATAAAGCCCTCCCACGTCCAAGAATGCTACGTTATCTGATAGCTTGCAATCTTAATTGATCGCTCATATGTAGTTGACTATTTCTGCATATTCATGACAGATGCTACCTTAAAATATTAATAATTAATAACCCTGGGCACGAGACAACGCTTTGATATCTCAGGGGTGAGAACATCGGCGTACTGACCCAAAGGTTCAATTCCCGTGTCCATGTGCCATTTTTCAATTTAAAAAACATGATATTTAGATGCTACTATAATTGTAATTAGAAACTATAATATAGTGGCTATTTAATTCATAAAACTACTGTAAACTTAATTTAGGGACGTATGATCAATGCTGGTTGGCTGCTATAAATCTGTCTTTAAAATGCTCTGTTAAGGTTCTTCCAATTATTGTGATCCAACTATAGGTCAATTTTTATACAATTTCCTTTATAACGGACAAACTAATGAGCAGAAGAGAGAGGAAAAATAAAAAACCATTAGCAGATTCATCTTTATTTTATATTCAGAAAATATGTGGACAGACTCTTAGACGTAGTACAAACTGCAATAAACTATATGCAGCTGCCTAATCAAGTTTTGTTGACGAGCTTGCCAGAGTTGTCAAGGAGTTCGTTCACTCTGCATAAAGCCTCACCTACATAGGGACTCCGTAATCTCCGTATCCTTAAAGTACTTAAGTTCGTATGAATTCCAATTCTGTGAACTCTTTCCATATCCTTAAGGCCATTTGACAATAAATTTTACAGCACAATTTTAACACGTGTACAATTATAACTATTACCTAAGCTGTAAATGGTGATTCAATAATTTAATATAATTACAATTCACGAGTTATAAGGGGTCAAACTTTCTATTTTATGCTTTTCATGTACCATCTACAGTACAGTCTAGTATATCGTGAGATTGACGCGTTAGAGCACGCGGCCACCGGAGCAGGAACGTACATTTATAAAATATGTAAATAGTTTAACCACAAAATTTTAAAATAAATTAAGTGAATTGCCATCTTAGTTTATTTCCCACCCATGGCGAGGACCCAGTGGTCTAAGGCGTTACATTTCGCCTTACACTTGATCGCCACTGATGGTGATGGTAATTACAGTATGTGACTAAAATTCAGTATAACTAAACATGCATATATGGAGCGTATACAATGAAATACTGTATATATGTTTAAAACAAAATTATGTTTAATGTTTGAGCAGTTTAAAAGTGCTAAAATTAAATAGTTTTTAATCATGTATAAATACTGTTCTTTTTATACCCCAATAATTTGGTTTAATCTAATTTTGTAGTACAGCATGCCATTATTTAGAATTAGGTTTTTTTTTTATACTGACTATGTGTCCGAATTGATCATTGCAAATAAAGATGTGAAATGTCTATTAAGTTTAATTTCTTGTTTTGACTACACCGATTGTATATACAATAGACAACACTGACTAGTAGAACATAATATGCCAGGCCGAAGTAAAGGGTCAGATAATTTCAACCAATGAGACACCCAGGTTAAGCAGACGCCTGCTTCCATACCTGCTGGGTGTTGGTTGAATAGGCTGAGACATTGCTACTTGATATCTTTTCCACATAACCCTCCTGCCCTCACCTATAATAAATCCCTGTCAAGATGTTATAGACTCAAAAAAATCTTAGTAACTCTTATTGTTAAATTACCTTAATTACGTGAGTTCGTGTAAACCAAGGGAAAATATAACACTTTTCCCAATAAAACGCATCAAAATAAAATAATTTCAGTGAATTCTGTAAACAGTCAATATTTTAACAATTTTAATTTTTGTTTAAACTTTTTAGTTAAAATAATGATATCCTTAGTTTGATAAAGTTTTCAATGAATATTGCTATTAAAGTAAGATAAATTAAAATAAGATACGTGTAGAAAATGGTGAATGTTTAATTTCTATTCGTACATCGATGCTGATTTGTTTGTCTACCCGTGATTTACTTTCCCTAGCCACCCACAACGACAGTTCTCAATAAAGTTAAAGTTGATCCAACTTCTACGGAGTCCTGAGGATTAAGGACTTACTAAACTAATGTCAAAGTTATCTGTAGTCAGAGGAAGCTTTTACTGGGGTGTCGATCTCTTCTTACGGGCTACGAACCTTACGGACACAAAGTATATAGACAGTGCTTAGCACTTGTGAATAATTTGACCAAGCGGTGTTGATGGCTTGACCCACCAAAAGTGAACACATTTCATTGATGAGTTTGTAGTAGTTCTGTCAAGGAGTTTTTTTATTCTACCACGTCTTATTACCCACCTGGGTTATACGTGTTTGAATGATGCAAGTGGGGTTGGAACAAGAAAGGTAGTATTTGGTTGAAACGATCCAATATTTGCGCGGAGGGAGAGCGGGAAACTATTATATATATACATACTGAGTTGGGGCAATCAGGATTCGACCTCGAACTCCCATCACTAGCAAACCAAATTAAATTAGCCTAAATTTTAGTACACACGCAGCCGCTTCAGTGGCCGAGTGGTCTAGGGTGTCACTCTCGTGTTATAATGGCCTGCTGATGATGGTAAGATAGGGGTTCGAATCTCGGTCGTATCTAGTGAGAGTAGTTTTTCCTAAATTATTTACCAATCCCTTTCCGACGATCAGGGAGCCGAAGTTTAATAATATATTAGTAAGGGTTTAATGAATTTTATACCAAGTATAGCTTTGTGATAATTCAAGAGACAAAGAAGACCGCCAAGATTCAAGCTTCAGAAATCATGGGGGCTGCAAACAAGTTATCTATAATGGGTTTGTCATTAAGTCATGGATTTGCCCATTAGACCTAACTCTGCAAGGGTTCAATAGCCGCATCTCTATAATATGTGTTGTTAGGGAATTCAACTTTGAAGGTGTGAAGCCGTGAAATTACCTTGAAACATTAAATATAAGTTGATTGCGGGGGGGAAAAAGTTCAAATAAATAAAGGAGAAACTTAAAGAATCTTACTAACTAAATAGTATAGTAAATTTACTCTTGCAATTTCAAGCATTGATTGCTAGCTGGCGTAGTATTGCAAATATGTAATTTTTGTATCTTCTTTTATAATATTTAGTGGATAAAGAGTTATTCAAATAAGAATCCGATAGCTACTATATTGTCCCCTCAATCAACGTGCGTAAGTAAGAATGTTAATTATATGCAAATATGTTTTCTTTTGCAATTTATAGTGAGATGGCTTGTCCGAATGTTTTTTTCACGGGATTGTGGCGAGCATTTAATTGGTTAGCATTCCTCTATTCACCTGGCAAGATTTTTTAGATATTTTCCTATCATAGGAGTGGTTCCTGGCCAAATGATATAATACTTTAACAAAACCTCGGTATAATGTGTACACAGTCAAATAAAAAATAATTTTTAAAATATTTTAATGAATTATATATTTTTTGTGTATTTTTATTTATTTGATGTATCCAAAGTGAACTTTCTGAACCAACTGATTATATCAGTACACGAGAATTTCTATGAACGAGAGTGAAAGGCTTACCAATTTTTGCGGGGAAAGGTATTTTCACATACCTTCCAGGGTTCTTTTGAATGTCACAATCGACATGNCACTTTACCCCAAGACCACCGAGGTCGAAAGTTACTTATATTAATGATACCGTTAATTTTCTCCAGTGTAAAATACTACATATAATAATTATATCTGTCAACAGTAGCTGTTAAGCTAAAAATGAAGTGCGTGAAAGCATAGATAGTGTTGGTTTTTGTGGTTCCTTTCAGACTCACACTGGTGGATACGCGGACAAGGCGTTAGTTTGGTGTTGTATAGTTGTAGTGACACGAAGGTTGGGGTTTGAAATTCGGTTAAGTGGGCTGAGGTTATTTTTCTCAAATGGTTTTCCTCTATTCTTCCATAGAATTGAGAGAAAATTTAATTTAAATTCTACCTTTCTCGTCCCTACCCTATCAGCATAGCCCGGGTGGATATAGTCTGTTCACGGTAATTTTGGCTTTATCTAGAAGTTTAAAAGCTACTAGAAATATGTCCTTATTCATCAGCCTCGTAAACATGTCTGTCCTCCTGTCACAACGATGTAAACTGACTTGATTTTTCTAGTTTAAGCACTTTACGAGGTAGACAGATATGAAGGCCATAGCTAGCGTGATATAATTATTAGTCAGAACTAAAGCAGAGAAGGAAAAAAAATCTCTTTCACATCTCTTAAAATAGGTTGAGTTTACTGTAATGGAACACTAGTATAATTTCAAACCAACCTATCCGAGTGGAGCAATAATAATTATTTAATTCAGCAAACTTATAGTAATTTACTAATTATTAATGTGCTAATTGCTACTTACAGGTCTAAGTATGTGGTTAGAAAACTGTTATTCTGACCTTCGATCATAATTCGCTGTGGTGGGGATGATTTCTCATCTCTTCTGAAGCTAATGCTGCAGTTATTCTCATACTGTTCCCTTACTTCAAGTCCCCAATAAGCAACACTTGGCGTTAGTGTGTACAATGCCAACCTCAAAAAGTTTCAAAAGTTTTAGTTTAAATCAAATTTATAGCCGGCGACTTTTTGCGACCGAGACTGTATGAGAAAAAACGGTATTCATAACAAATTACTCTATTTCATAAAAAAAAAAGAAACACAATTTTTAATCAAAAAGTCACTGTTAAATGTTACAAAGAGCTTTTATGTAGGCATATATATTAAGCCTTACTGCCCTGAAACACAATTTTTCATCAAAAAGTCACTGTTAAATGTTACAAAGAGCTTTTATGTAGGCCTATATACTAAGCCTTACTGCCCGTTCGAGATATCCGTATTGTACTACACTAACAGGGTAAAGATAAGGAAGACACAACTTGTATGAATGTAACCGCATTTTAATGCACGAAGAATGAGGACCCATTTAGGGCAAATCACGATCATTACACTCGGCCAGGATTATAACCCCGACCTCCCAGCCACCAGTAAACCAGGCGAGACGAGCTTAACGTTTAGTCTACGTGCCCACCGACACTGGTCGCATCGAGCTACTGATCGTTCGTCCCAAACTCGTCGCAAGCGGATCTTGAAAGTGTGTTTTTAATTATTTTTCGCAATACGCCATAAGATGATTTATAGCCTTTAAGGTGGGAGGTCTTGAATATCTGTCATGAGTATATTAGCATTTGATGATACATTTTTTAAATTAAGAGAAAAAGTCATTAAATTCTAGGACACACTTGACAGATATTCAACAACTGATGATATCACCATGTGTAGAAAAATAAACTCTTTATCTTCCAAATGGAGCATTATTTAATTTATTTTGGCCAAAAAAAGATTTTTCTATAAAAACTGCAAAATCGGTGCCCCTTTTACCGCGTGTCTTACACTCCTACTTTAACCGAAACACCTCATTATTAAATTTTGTAATGGCATCAATTGTGATGGCGCACAATAAAACTTGTCTGCCAGACAGGTTGTAACATATTAATCCACACGAGATATACTGATAGAAGTGGGGATATACTCTAAAGTGTGTTATTAAGTGATTACTAGGATAAAAAGAAGAGTAGGGAGGTGTCAGTATGGGGAAATATTCTCAAGTGATCGCTGCACTTAAGAGTCGGTGAATAGGACAATGTGGGAGACGATGCTACACGCCGCGCACTCGAGGTCTGCGAACAATACAAGGTTCAGAGGAACACGGTGTTCCGATTAAATATATCACATTTTCAAATATACCTACGTCCATTGGTATGTCCTCGCAGTGCTATGTTTAGTGTAATATTTAGAATGCAAAATTGTACCTTTCAAAAAATTAGAAATCAAATTGTCCACTCAGTTGTAATATTGCTTTGGACTAATCAAAATTTTCTCTAGGAGTAAAACGTGAAATGTCGAAGAAAGTGATACTTAAGTATTCTGTTACTGCGTCCAGAGTCCTAACTGAATTGTCAAAGAAGACAAAACGAAGATTCTTACCCGTGAGTACCTACCACAGGAGAGGTATTTTATCACGCGATGTTTATGTCGCGCGAATTTTATCCGCTGAGGTACAGTACATTGGTTCAAATGGGAGATTTCACACAGGAAGAGAAAATATCGCGAGGAAAAATTCCCGCACCACCGGTCTAGAACAGTCGCTTGTATATAGCGACAAGATTATTGGTCTCGCGGGGAAAATACCGCACATCGAACTTGAGATACATTGAGTCAAATGTATGCTTTCAGACGAGAGGGAATACATCGCGTGAGATACATTGAGTTAAATGTATGCTTTCAGACGAGAGAGAATACATCGCGCCATCAGTCTGGTGTTGGAGCTTTTTCTAGGTAGAACGTATTGTATAGCAATAGTTTGTAATAAAAATTGGGTCTTCAACGCACATTGTTGGTTTGTACATGATCAAGTTACAAAAATGTTGCTCATGCATTTTTTCAATAATTAGGCCTACATTTATTAAGTCGACAAGCAAAGCTAAATGTAACTGTCACTTTTTCAGACGGTGAGATTGCATTTCTCATTTGTTTGTATCAGCTTTCAATAAACTTGGTGACAAACGATGCAACAATTCGTCAAATGTTGCCACAGACATGAGAAAATACTTGAAAAACTTATCGTCATACAGGCGTAGTCTAGCAAAAATTAAACTATAATCACCTTCAAGTAATCTACAACTAATTATAAGGTGTAGCCAGAACCACCTTTTTTTTTTTTTCCTGCGTGGCAAAAAGTATGTAGCAAGTATACGGTTTACGTCGTCAGCCATGGTGTATCCTACACCTCATGAAAAGTAAAAGTGAACAGGGGAAACAAGCTGGATTTTCCCTTTCGTCTGAAAGCAACGTCAGAATTGATCGCATGAATAAAAGTTCACGCGACAAAAATACCTCTCGTGTGAAAGGGCACTAACAGTGGTAACGTGATCTATAGTGTCAGGTTAGCAATAGATGGGATCGCTAGTTTAGGAGAGGTCAGATTTCAAATCCTAGTCGAGTTTATAAAGGGGTTTTCCCTAAATGGTTTCCCATCAACCCTCATGCAGATGTTGGGACTTTTATCTAAATCATCCCTAATCTATCAGTGTAGTTAAAATACGTAAAGCTTAGATGGGAAGAGAGTCAGTGGAAAAAATAAGATTTTAAACCTAGTAAAATAAGTATTATTTATAAATTTTTTCCCTCGGCTTTAAATGAAATTAAATTTTGGTGTTATTTAAGACATCTTGCATTATAATTACGTTACATGAGTGTTAAATATCAACTTAGACCCTTCCGGGTTATCTGTATATTTAAACTAATGTGATTGGGATAAGGAAGGCAGAATTTTAAGATTTGTACCAGCATTCCCCTGGAGGGAAAGGATTGGAACTATTTATAAAATTAAGTCCTACCACGCCTGACCCTGAATTCAAACCCCTACCACTTCGTCACCTTTAGACCAAACAAAACCATCCACGTGTTCAGAGGTTCGGGAGGGGTAGATTGGCTAATCGGTGTGTCTCCAGCCAAAAAAACAAACAACCTTATTTTAGAGCCACATAATTTCGTCAAGCTTTGGTGTGTAAATTATATCCGTCGCTGTTCTTTTTTTTTACTGGCAGGTGGCATTTTTACGGTCAACATTACTTGACAGTATCTAAAAGAAGAATTTTGAATGTTTAAAACCATATTGTATTAAAAATATGGTTTTAATGTTTTAACTAAAAATAAATAAAATAACTTCCACCTTAGAGGCTTACCACTTTTTGGATCGTAAATAATTTAAAAGACATGCTGGATTATATAAACATATATAAATAATACATGTTTTAAATAAAATAAACTTGCCTAGAACATTAAAAAAAAATTATTTTTATATTTATTTTTATAGGTATTTTGAATCGACTATCCACTGTTAATAGTTCCCTCTCTCAACCTTTTAAGTGTCCTACCAGTATAAACCTCTCAGATATAACTGGTCCAACCCTTTGGGTAATCATACCGATTCAACTGCTATCACTATCACATTAAAAAAAAAATCCGAACAGTGAGGGTTTATGGAAACTGTACATTAAGAATATATTTGTTTTAAATTTGTATACATTTTTCTAAATGGTTTTTAAAAATTTCTGAAATTTGTCGGTATCAGATTTTCAATACTAAATAACATAATGAATAGAATTATGAATTTCGAAACCAGAG
The DNA here is from genome assembly GCA_902151455.1 of Timema bartmani. Taxonomy (NCBI): domain Eukaryota; kingdom Metazoa; phylum Arthropoda; class Insecta; order Phasmatodea; family Timematidae; genus Timema; species Timema bartmani. The sequence goes on along the minus strand of CABFWB010001356.1, from coordinate 155,465 downwards.
CGTCATATTTTTCTACAGGTTGATTCAAATGTTTCCGTACACAGGGAATAATTTTTTTTTTTTGCTACCGTTCTGAAATGCCCTCTTCTATTTAAGAGTGTATAGATATCAAGAAACTGGTGCAAGGTTGCAGAATAACTCAACAGGAGACACGCATCTACTATTATAAAGCATGTTTTGTGAATAAAGTGAAAGCTTATGGAATAAAATATAAAGGTGACCTGGTGGTCTAGGGGTAAGGTGTCAGACTTCTGTGCTGAAGGTCCGGGGTTCAATCCTCGGTCCCGGCACAGATTTATCTGATTGCCAAACCCTTCCTTCACCTCTGACAAGATGTGTATTAATCACAACTTGTGAATGTGAGGAATGAAAGGACTCTACCGTGGTTCGGATTCCACGTTAAACTGTAGGTCCTCCATTTCATCTCACAATCACCCTACCATTGCACATTAGCGTGAGTGCTATAACCCGAACGGGTAGTAAGACGCGGTGCTAATAATAATAATAATAATAATAATAATAATAATAATAATTTCAATTCAATTTCAATTTCAATTTCAATTTCCTTTATTATAGTGCTGACCAACAGTCGTAAGACCTATAACAGGCCAGCACTGAAAAGCACACAAGTACATACCCTACAATACATACATTTACATAAGAAAACATGATAGACAAAAAATGGCCAAATAATGCCATATACCGATAAACAACCACGAGACAAAAAAGTAGTTAATAATGATAAGAATAAAAAATAATAATAATATATAGTTTTCCTTGTTAACGAAATAGTTCCATTCATAAAAGAGAATTAGGTGGATCAATTTTACTAAAAAAAAACCCCGCAAAAGGTTTGTTTGCTCAAAAATGGTTTAAATGAATTTGGCCGAATTTGATACACTTTTAAGGACCAGGATAAAGGCTTTAGCCAAGTTTTTATATTTATGTGTTTCCTTTAGCCTTGGCACAAACAAAAGGCTAGTAGAGCCACTCTTACTTTATTTTTTTCGCTCCTCCCGTGGACTTACAACTTCTACACCAGTGGGATTCGAACCTATCACGTATCTAGGAGAAGGCTGTGTGACGTTTGTAAGCACAAAGTATTGGCGGCCTTGTTCACAGTACGGGACTCCTGGGTTGGTAGCTGACCCGTCTATACTCAGTTCACTCAGTTACACCAATGAATGAACTGCAAGCCCGACGTACGGCCACAGCGTTGCTATTTTACTTTGCTCGAATATTATGCCATTCTTTATTATAAAAGATCAATCTTGAAACGCTGGACTATCGATATTGCCGGTAATTTATTGTCCTAGCGACCGTGACTGGAGAAGTTTGGCAACAACTAGATGAGAGAGAAAGGATAAATCTTCCTTCCATAAGAGCTGCAGTTCCCTCTTAAGTTGTCACCAAAGTGCAGGCGAGATGGAGATAACATAATCTTTTTACATAAAGAACAGTTCCCTCAGAGATTAACGCCGAATATAGCTGAGGACAAGAGAAGATTATCTTTCCTCCATAAGGAGCAGTCCTCTCAGAGGTTGTTGCCGAGTATTGCAGAGAGAAAGAAAGAATCATCTTTCCTCCATAAGGAGTAGTTCTCTCATACGTTGTTGCTGAGTATTGTAGAGAGAAAGAGGAATTAATTTTTTCTTTATAAGGAGCAGTTCTCTCATAGGTTGTTGCCGAGTATTGCAGAGGGAAAGAGAAAATCATATTTCCTCTATAAGGAGCAGTTCTCTCATAGGTTGTCGTCGAGTATTGCAGAGGGAAAGAGAAAATCATCTTTACTCCATACGGAGCAGTTCTCTCAGAGTTTGTCGTCGAGTATTGTGGAGAAAATGAGAAATTCATCTTTCCTCCACAAAGAGCAGTTCTCTCAGGGTTTATTGCCGAGTATTGTAGAGAGAAAGATAAAATCATCTTTCTTCCATAAGGAGCAGTTCTCACAGAGTTTGTCGCCGAGTATTGTAGAGGGAAAGAGAAAATCATCTTTCCTCCATAGGGAGCAGTTCTGAGAGTTTGTCGTCGAATATTGTAGAGAGAGAGAGAAAATAATTTTTCCTCCATAAGGAACAGTTCTCTAAGAGTTTGTCACCGAATATTATAGATAGAAAGAGAAAATGACCTTTCCTCCATAAGGTGCAGTTCTCTCAGAATTTGTCGTCGAGTGTTTTAACTTAGCCAGGGGGTGACGGGTGCATGTAAAGGAAAGGAAGAGAACAAGCCACAAGATTGCCGAGAAGATAGACCGTGACTTTATGGTATCTTGCAGTTTCGTAACATGTCTTTGTCCACTCGAAGATAAGGTGAGGTTTTTATGGAACATGCCTTTAAGATTAATTTCAAACGTGTAAGAGGCGAATAGTGGTTTTCCTTGAGAAATATTGTCTAATGCTAATAGGTAATTTATCAGTGACATAAACAATGTAAACATATGAAGTAAAATATAACAAGTATACTTCGATATGCTCTAAACAATAAGCTCAACCAACATGTGGCTCGCTCACATGTACTGCACATCGATGGTGCCTACGATGTGGTTATATTTAGATTATAAAATTATAGCTTTTTGCTTGATTTGAATGTATTCCAAGTTAAATTTTGTTTATATTTTATTGAGATTAATGAAGGCAATGAAATGTTATATATATATATATATATATATAACATATATATAACCAGGCGCGGATACAGGGGGGGGTCAAAGGGTCAGCTGACCCCCCTGTGGTGTTTAGAAAATTAATTTAAAAAATGTATATTTAGAAATAAAATACTAAAAAATTAAATCATACAAGTTTTTATCTTTCCTAGGGATGTGCGAATGTTCTTTTAGTCTCAGGTGAAGCAAAGATTGAAGCATGCCAAGAAAGGTTGAAGCTGAAACCAAATACAGTTTTTTTTATCAAATAACACTATTATTAATTTTTAAATTATCTAATAATACTTCTAAATAAAGAGAAAGTTTAGTAGGGAAAAAACACACTATATTATATTATTTTTATGCTGACATATCTGAGTTTATTCCTGCTTGCGTTATAGGTAGATATAATTCAATATCAAGTTAGTGTTAAAATACTTTTTATTGCTGTTATGTGATTATTATAATTTATTTAAATGGGTAGTAATTAGTGATTTTCAAATATTTTCGTTATTTATAGAGGTTTTATTTTATCTTCAAAACTTCTCAAGATGCTAAGGTGGTTGTCGAAGTGACGACGTCGAATCGAAGGTGACTTAGGCTTCAACTTTGACTTTGACATTTCGAAGATTTGCACACCCCTACTGAATTCCTAGTGCAGGCTGTTCACCTCATACACCTGTCTTCAACACAAGTAGTGGACCGAGTTAAAGAGGGGTGGAGTGTGCTATTTTTAGAAAGACTTACCCCCTTCCAGTGAAAAGTACGCTAATCTGTTTCAAACCAGTCAGAGGTAGCTGGAAATATTTACTTTTAGAATACCGGAACGATTCGTTCGAGTGGCCTTAGACGAGGAACATTTTACGTGTGTGTTTCGTTTTGTTAATGCTTATGTGCAATAAAGTGTAATTTATAAATATTTCAGTCTATTTGTGATTATAATGACCTATGATGGTTTTCTTTACTCTTAGTAAACTGTGAGTGTGGTATTTATGTTTTGTTTTTTATGGTTATTGTGCTACTGCCTATTGTCATTGTGATACTGTGACTGTGATACTTCCTCCTGCTATTCAATTTTGTGTTAAATTATTGTCTTTGCTAGTTATGTGATTTGAATGCAAGTATTGATATTATAATGTCAAAAAGAAAGGGACAGACGGATTTATTTTGTTTTTTCAAGAAAAAAAATCCTGAATCAACAGGAAACGAAACTGTGGATTTAATTGAAAATAGTGCGTCAGTGAACTTAGTTTGTGACTCACCCTCAACCAGTGGATTTAATTCAAATACTAAAATCTCTATAGAAAGTGTAGGACCAGAAAAATTTGATATTGGCAACTTTGTTGGAGCTGAAACTATTTCCGATGACTTAAAATACCACATGCTAGTAGAACCGTGGACTCCACCACTAAGCTACAAGTTCCCTAATGTTGTTCAGTCAGGAGGTATTAGACATTTTCAAAGATCATGGCTGGACAAGTTTGTTTGGTTGACGTACAGTGCTAAGGACAATGGCGCTTATTGTATTGCATGTGTACTTTTTGGATCAAAGGAAGGAGGTAGGAGTAGAATATCTCTCGGAAGCTTTGTACGGACTCCGTTTCTAAACTACAAAAAAGGAAATGAAATGCTTTGCGGACACGCCTCCAATGAATATCATAAAACAGCAATTATAAGATGTTCTGAATTTAAGAATACATTTGAAAACAGGACACAATCAGTTGAAGTCAGACTAAATTGTGAAGTGAAAAAAAGAATTGAAGAAAATCGAGCACGTTTGATACCCATGATAAAGACAGTTATACTATGTGGCCGACAAAACTTTCCCCTAAGAGGTCATCGTGATGATGGAGAGCTTAGCGAAAACGATAGCACAGAAAATGAGGGAAACTTCCGAGCACTTTTAAGATTCCGTATTGATGCCGGTGATAGTGATTTAAAAAATCACATAAAAACAGCACCCAAAAATGCAACGTTTATTAGTAAAACAACTCAGAACGAATTAATTGAAGCTTGTGGAGAAGTTATCCTTAGTAAAATTGTTAAGTCCATTAAAGCAGGGCAATTTTTTTCGGTACTAGCAGATGAAACAACGGATGTTGGAACAGTTGAACAGATGAGTCTTTGTGTTAGATTTCTGGACATAGTTTCACTTAAAATTCGAGAAGAATTCTTAGGTTTTGTGGAAGCGAGAAATCTCAGCGGCGAGGCTCTCACAAACTTACTTCTTGAAAAATTAAACAATTTGGGACTTAAAATTGAAAACCTGCGTGGTCAAGGGTACGATGGAGGGTCTAACATGTCTGGTAAAATCAAAGGTGTGCAAGCTCGTATTAGGGAAAAGCAGCCTCTTGCTATATATATGCACTGTGCTTCTCACAAACTAAATCTGTCCATTTCTAAAGCATGTTCTTTAACAAGTGTAAGGAACGCTATTGCTGTGGTCAGTAACGTAACAAATGAAGTAAGAGAATCCAGTAAACGAACAGATTTAATGAAAGCAAAAATACATGAACAATATCCTGAAGAAACAAAGTGCAAACTCAAAACGCTTTGTGAGACGCGTTGGGTAGAACGACACGATGCATTTTTACAATTCTTACATGTTTTTGATGCAGTTGTATGTTTCCTACAAGTATTTGATGCGGAAGCACCATCATCAAAGTCAGCACTTTTACTCACCTCAGTTCTCAGGTTTGACTTTATTATAACTCTGCATATTGTTTCATTTATCTTCAGTCTAACAGTCACGTTGTCTCGTCAGCTTCAAAACCCTTCGTTAGACCTGAAAAACTGCTATAATATGGTAGCAAATGTTTTAGAGACATTGAAAGATTATCGGAATAACCCTAATAAATATACAGAAGTCTATAATGAATCGGTGAATTTGGCTGTAAAACATGAAATTGACATCACTATACCAAGGACCTTTCGAACACAAACTCATGGGCCAAATGTTGCTGCATATAGTCCTGAGGAATATTATAGACTAAATGTCTACCTGCCATTTGTGGACTATCTTATTTCTGAACTGTCAACTAGATTTTCATCAACTGGACATGATAATATTATCACATTATACGGTTTAATACCAGCATTTGCTAACCAAGACAATGAAATTTTATTACAAGCAGCTCAAACATATGCTAATGACCTTCCTGGGACTCCGTCAGAACTTCGTGGAGAGATTGACTTGTGGCAACAACGCTGGAAACATAAATCTAAGGCAGAGTGTCCATCTAGTGCGGTTGACAGCTTAATGCATGCTTCAGATGGTTTTTACCCAAACATCAAAGTTCTTCTCCACATTTTGTCTGTTCTTCCCGTGACTACTTGCACTAGTGAGAGATCATTTTCTACCCTAAGAAGGTTAAAGACATACTTAAGGTCAAATATGGATGAGGAACGATTAAATGGTTTGGCCATGTTAAATATTCATCGAAGCATAGAAGTTCATCCTGATGAAGTTTTGGAGAAATTTGCTCAAAAGAATAAGAGGAAAATGCAATTAATGCATTTATAAAATATGAGGTACGTTTGAACAATGTTTTGTATAGGTTTTATAGTTATTATTATTATTAATTATTATTATTATTATTAGTAGTAGTAGTAGCAGTAGTAGTAGTAGTAGTAATTACTGTTGCTTTAAAAAGATACTTGCTATTGACATTATATAATTTTAATTTTTGTGGATTTCTAGAGTTATTTAGGTGACTACGCTGAGAAATTGATCAGACAAAAAAAACTATCACATTGCTATAATGCATTTTCAAACGTTCTAAAATATTCTTATTTTACTTAAATAATAAGCTTACATTATTAGTAATTATGTTATTTATAATTAGCTTGACCCCCCTATGAAAATTTTCTGGATCCGCGCCTGTATATAACATATATATATATACTATATAAAGAATAAAGATCTGCATTGGTGGGGATGCGGACAAAGTTATCAAGCTCGTCTAATCTGATTTGCTGGTGATGGGGAGGTCAGGGTTTTGAAATTATTCCAGGCGTAGAATTTTTTTCTAAATCGTTTCCTAATCTCCCTTCACGAAAATGCTGGTACAATTTCTCTCATTTATGCCATCCCTTATCCCTGACCCATTGGTAACCCAAACGAGTAGCAAAACCAAATGAAAGAAATCTAGCTTTAAGAATTTTGAAAGTGTTTTCTGGGCCTACTTATAATAATCTGGATTAAGACTCGAGAGACAACGAAGACTTAAGGCCTAGGTGAACTATTTTTATTTATATCAGAACCTTTTAAATTTCAAGAACGATACACAATAAAATACAGACTGATAGTAGTTGTAGGATTTGGAAATACTACACTGCAAGGGCATAGAAAGCTATTTTTTCTTGGGGCTGGTAGGGGATGGGTGGTTCCGAGTGAAAATTATATTAAACCTTTAGTCAATAAAAGTTGTTATACTTATGTATGAGCTACTCTGGAAGGGGTTCATCAAATTCTAGGAGGTCCGCCCCCCCGCCCCCGCCCAAGATTCCTCTTTCTAAGCCCTTGCTACACTGACACATGGTCAAAATAAACTCGTTTGAACACAATGTGGTGGCGCAATAGAATGCTGAGCTGTCCGCCATGGAGCCAAAAACAAGATTGCGTCAGTGGTTTTCCCTCCTCATTGGTTGAGCGTAGAAACAAGTATTGTATTTACAACTTTTAGGTCTTCCTGCACTACTAGTAAATTGTTGGAGTAGTTATATCGATTAGTTTACATTTCTGTGTTTTATCTTACACCGCATCTTACTACCCATCCGGGTTACCCAAATTTGACAACACTAATGAGGCAGGTATGAGGAAGGTAAAATTTAGAGGAAATACACCCACATATGCGTGGAGGGAGGGAGTGTTTGGAAACCATGTGAGAAACACCACCCTAAGTATTTCCCGACCGACATCCCGTCACCATAAAAAAACAGACTAGACGAACTTTACGTTTAGTCCACGTGCCCAAATATGTTGATTTGCATGTATTATTTAATTGTTTGTTAATTAGTGTGCATGCCTGCCTCCGTGAATAAGTGGTTAGAGTAACTGACCAGAAATCTAGGGGAGCTTGGTTCATTATTTGGTGGTGATAAGATATTTACTATTTGTATGCGGGTCTTTTAATTCAACTAGTAGTATAAAGAGTACAATTCTTGGTTAGTTTAGATTGTGGGTCGTGTACTGATCAACTCAAGGAAGTACAGGTTATTTTGGTGGTTTAAACCAAGAGCTACAGTCCAATTTTCATAGGAAGAGCCTTATAGACAATTTAATTTTTTTTTTTTTGCTTTTATCACTGATAAAATTTTACTATGTTATTATTATTATTATTATTATTATTATTATTAATTTATAGACATTTATAGTCTCTATTTATAAGTAAGAGCTGCAGATTAGTACCTTAAAAGAAAAAGTTAATCGTTTTATTCGGAAAATTAACGTTTGTCGCAATTCATACATGATTAAGGTATTGAAAGTATTGTAAACCCGACAATTTTTCACCTCAGATTATTATGATTTTTTACGTTTTACGTGTATTCGAGCCCGAAAAAGTGGATTTTACATTTCTGTTTGTTCCCATGTTTGTCCTTGGCCAGAAATCTAAAACGGTTTTATAGATTTTGTTCACACTTGAATTATTAAGATGTTATAGAACAACACCTAAGTTTTTATTTTTATTTTGACCCTAACGCTCAAATTAAGGGCTGTTTACTTATGAGTGAATTTTTGAATACCAAATTTTTCAAAAACGTTTATAACGATTTTGTTTAAAATTGATAGCTAGGGAGTGTTTTACCTGAAAAATGGCAATGTATACTTGTATTTTGGGTAAAGATTCGTTAAAGGGTAGTTTACAGTCGAGTGATTTTCAAAAATTGAAAATCTTTGGAAAAGGGTTCTAACGTATATGCTTAAAATGTACATCTGGAGAATGTTTGACATCACAAAAATAGCTATACTTGATTTTTGGGAAAAATTTGTAAGAAAGAAGTTTACTGATGACTGCATTTTTAAAATAAATTTAAATATATAAAGTAATAAATCTAGCGATTCGGTTCAAAATGGGTATCTCTTCAGTTTGTTACATTATACATTATTTTATATATTTTTCTTAAAAAATCATTTTATAGTAGTTTACTGATGACTAATTTTTGAAAAAAAATTAGATTTTATTGAAACTAGCCTTAACAATTTGGTTCAAAATTTATATTTAGAAACTATTTTACATAATAATATATAATGTTTGTTGTTTTTTCTAAAATAAATTAATTTAATATTAGTTTACTTGCGGCAAATTTTAGAAAATTTTAAATATTTAGAAAATTGCTTTTGTGATTAATTTGAAAATAGCTATTTGGGAATAATTTTTCATGATAAATGATAATATACATATATTTTTACAAAATATTAATCATTTGAGGGTAGTTAAAAAAAATTGTTTTTGCAAATTTTGTTCTAAGCTTACTACCTACTATGTGAGAAAGTCTGTACGATTTTGTCGTACTATTTATTTACGTGACTTCTAGAACTAATTTTTAATTCGTGTTATTAATTTGTCACGAAATCATGTTTATTCTCTAATTTAGAATGAAAATGGGTTCATCCTGTTCAGGCCTAATAACTAGCGACGCCTATGATTGCGTCTTGCGGAGTTTGCCAGCGATGTTCCACCGAGCCAAAGTATTTTACGAAACAAGTTAAAGTCAAGCACCATAATTTGTTGGTCAAACATGTGAGTATAACATTATTCTCTCGGATAAGAGAGAACTTACCTTGTCCGCATGTGACAAGGGAAAATAATTGAGCTGCACGACTCATTATTTGCTGTGAGAATAAATATGGAAAGGAGAGTACTAAAGAGGGGGGGGGTGGCGGCTATTTACGTATATCACTAAGACCAGTGGCGGGAAATTGATGTGCCAANGGGGGGGGGGGGCGGCTATTTACGTATATCACTAAGACCAGTGGCGGGAAATTGATGTGCCAACGATAGACGTTAAGAACGTTACAAACATTTCACTATGAATATACATTTATTATTCCTAGTAAAAATGAATGAAATGGTGCACCGCACAGACTTTATCTCTCATTTATTAAGATGTGTGAGGAGAAATAATATACATTGTTGCGAAAACATTATGGAAAAAAGATAATCTTATCTCACTAAAGAGCATAAATGAAATAATACGCACTTTCATAGAACATATTGAGGGGAAAAAAGTAATATTTTTGCTCACCAAAAAGCAATAACAATCAACACCAGATTTCCGAAACCTCAATTTAAAAATATCTATATTTGCCAATAGCTCGGTAGCTATTGGTTTGAAAAAATATATTTAAAGTAAATGTTTTTTATTTTTAATAGTATTATAGCTTAACAATGCAAGTTATTTCGTATCTAAAATAGGTGTGGAAATATATGATCAAAAATGTAAATTTATGCTAGTGTAAAATACTCTCAAAGTCATTTTAATGAGTAAATGAAAGCTCCCATTTTATTTTTAAATGTCAAACAATGTCTAGATACTAAATTTAATCAAAATTGTTAGAGCAGATTTCGAGAAAGTCGAGGATGTTCTCTTTTTTCCTTTAATAAACTACCCTTAACTTTAGAGTTATATATATAATTACAAAAACTTCTCGGGAGAAACTCTATATTCCAAGTTTTAGCCATATCGGTAAAATAGTTTCAGCTCTAAGTAAATCGCGGATCGCATCGCGAAAACAACATTTTAGGTTTCAAGGAGTCATGAAACTTCAACATTTATCAAAATCTCCTATTAATTTTTTTGACGATCGCAATACTTCTCTCTCAGTGGCAGTTATAGGCTCCCCTCCAAATATATACAGTTTTTAAATAACATTCAATGCATCACCCATTTAGATTATTTATATACTAGCATTATGCTACCGAAATGTACGAGGTTACTATTGTATAATAGGTATGATATGTGAATACAGTAAACTTAAACTGATGGTCAAATTATGTTTCCTTCACACGCTCGCTCGATTCGATTTAGAGAAGCGTTTGCAGTCTCGGCCGTGTTCGAAGCTCACGCTCAGCTTATACTCACCTCATCAAAAGTGCATTGACACCCAAAGGAATCTATACTCTGGAGAACAAGCATTGGTAATACCTCTCGGTGGGTATGCAAATATAAGGGAGTTATTTACTTTTTAAAAAAAATTCTTCAACTAAAGCAGCACTAGAAAATTTGTCCAAATCGTCTAGCAATAAGTAAGTAGCAGAGGCCAGGAGCTACTAAGCCTGTTTTGTAATGTCGATATTGAGTTTGTTTTGAAGATATTTTCAGAGATTTTGGAAGTAACATTCATACTACTTCATTAAAAAGTTGTGGATTTTAAGGAAGCTTAAAGAGTAATAAAAGCAGTCAAAACTGCACTGAAAGAAAGATGATCCGACGAATACTTTTATCTTGCATGGATGGATGTGAAAAAGAAAAAGAATATAATATAACAGATGAATCAAAATCAAGTAAATCAGCACCGCCTCCCAAATTGATGGATGATTGATTACATTATAGCATCAGTCTTACCGGGAAAAACAAGGGGGCACAACACATCCATAGTGTAAAAATGTAAACATATATTTGAGATCATTGACAATATTATGGTTGATGAATTGTAACGTAGATTTATTAAGAATGTATTTTAAAGTGATGCAATAAGTGCTTGTCACCCAAGCAGTGAAATGTTTCTACATGAAAAAACTATATAATCTCTTGCTGAAAAATACAAAGGATTTTTCCCGCACTTCGAGAAGTTTCATTCCGAAGTATGCTCAGAACACCTTTGTCAGTAAAAATCAGTCACTCATAGAGATTTTTAACAACCTAAACAAATGTAAGTGGTTATTTCTAACCTCTGCATACTTCTAGCACTCTTGTTAACGTTACGTGTTTCTTCAGCAGCTTGCGAAAGAAGTTTTTCTCTAATGAAAAGGGTTAAAACTTACTTGAGATCGACAATGACGATTGGAAGACTATGTATGTAGTCTTACTATTTTTTAAAGCACCACGTCTTACTACCCGTTTGAACTATACGCCTAGTCTTGCTATAGCGTCAATAGAAAGGGAGTGAAGTGAACGACTGGTCCAGGAACAAACTGAGGTTGTACAAACATTTGCTGATACTGAAAATCGCAAAACAATGTTTAAATAAACCAGCGTTTAACTAATATTCAGTAAATTATATTTTGCCTTTATTTGTATGGAAAACAATTGTCAAACAGTTGTTTCAGGAAGTAGTTTTACTAAGCATTTCCTTATTCCGACTGCTTCTGTAATTTCAATTTGCCTTCTATTTAGTTTCCATTAGTGTCAAACATCATAGGAGTACAAGGTAAACTTTTTTAAGTGTATACGTTGTGATTCTATCATGAATACGGGATTTATTAATAGTGTACACTGTACAGTATCGACAGATTGCTATCAATATTTAAACCATAGTGTATACGAATATTTATGTATTTCATGTCTGGGGCGTGTATTTTGTATTTATATGTTGCATATGACTTTTAATTAATCACCAATACATGTAGGAATTTGTAAACCTTAATTTTTTTTGTCTAGAGCCAACACTCCTCCGAGGGGGATGGTCAATAAATAAGCCATGTCCATGGTCACGTGGCTAGACTGATTAACTAGACTTCTACAGCTTTAGGGGATATATAGGGGACAAAAAATAATATATTTTATGATCTAGGTTAGTTTGTAAGTCGTATGTTAAGTCTAACTAATCAGACCTTGGTGACCTTTTGGATAGCTCTCATTTCGGGAAAAGTATCCACGGTACCAGCCGAGAATATAACCCGGGACTCCTATGTTGTTAGCCAGGTGCGCTCACCAATATACCACGGGATAAGTCGTAGTTTGATAATAACTACCTCTCTCTCGGCGTTCTAGAATATCATACAAAATATGAGTTTTAAGTCAATTGATATAATACTTTCCATCTGTGAGACATTAACTTGCACTTTCTATATTAAAATATTAAGTTATTAAACTATACTAATGATCAATAGTTTTTTTTACATATTTAAAGCCTAGCATGAGGAAATTAGCTTATTTTTACCTTTGATTTAACTAATAATTAATTTGAGAATAATTCTTAAAAACTAGCAGCTCATACCAGTAAAAAAACAATAATGCTTATAAAGTGACGTTGAAATATACTGCATTACCAAGAACAATTTTTTTAGTCAGAAAACACGCTTTGTACTATTTTTTTTATAATGAACATTAGAAGTGCACTTTTAGAATTGATTGAGTTAACTAATTAATTAATTTAACCATCTGAACTCTTGAACGAATACAGAAAACCCAGTACCTCGCTCTTCAATTCATTAGTATGAAAATGAAAACCCCGATTTTGAGTACATATTTTAAGCACGAATGTTGAACAAACTATTTAAAATTCAAGTGGGAGGAACAGTTTTAATATGTCTTAAATCCATTATAACTAATGTAAATATATGATTAAATCATTTCACGATATTTTGGAAAATAAGTTGCCAAACGTAAATATCACGTTAAGAATGAGACAGTAGTAATTAATTAGGTTTTATTATGTAAACTTAATTGGTGTATAGTATTTCTACTAAGCCTACATACTCTCGATTTATTGCAAAATAATGAATAAGTTTTCATTTTGAGCTAACTTAAATTAAATCAATCTTTTAAAAAACACACAGTCACGTACGACATAATTATGACATACTTCGGGACTATATTCACTCCAAAAAACTGTGAAAGTTTACAGTATTACCTTGACGGGCACAAATATGGTTCTATTATATAAATTGCACCTAAGCGAAAACAGTAATGTAAGCTTTCTACCTTTCAGAGTAAACTACGTGCATACGTTACAAATTTCAATAGTGAAATAATTGAAACAATGGTGCGGTTCAGATCAACTAGACAAAACAACCTCTCGTAAAATAACAGGTAAATGTTGGGTTTACATTGTGTCCTCACATGCAGCCACCACAGCAAAAAAAAAAGTCACAAAACTACAAGAGGAAAATCAACTAAAGAAAAATCATGCCATATGTTTCTAATTAGTACGTAAGACACAGGGTTACTAACGACTTAACAATTTGGTTTAATCGTTAGCACATCTACCTAAGAGTTCCGATTTTGATTCTCAGCTTGATCAAAAAATGTATGTTTGATGAAATTGGGGTTTACCCTTTCACAAATAAGAGCTACTCCTTTCACAAACTGGAGTCACCCCTTTCACAGATTGGCATTCATACTTTCACAATAATGTATTTGATTGAAAGAGAATTGTGTCTGTTCTAGAATTAAGTTAGTTTGTAAATCGTGAACTGATATTAGTTGGCTCAGAAAGTGCTTTTTTGTTTGTCGGGATGTCTCATTATCCGTTCGGGTTGTATTTGCCTTAGGGATGAGGAAAATTGACTTTAAGTTAAGTGTTCTCGCATTTGTGTGAGGGGATAGGGGTAAATCATTTATGAAAAACCACTCTTAGTACACCCGACCGGGATTCGAGCTACGATTTTCCCATTCATCGGTAGTTTAGTCGATTGCGAGAGGGACGCCTTATACTATTCGACCACTGGGTTAGTGCATATTAAATAACTTTAATTTTTTTTTTAATCAGCTATGGCCGGAAATGTATCACAGATAATTAGGTTATTTTTCTTTAAACCAGCGGCATTCAACCATTTTTATTCACGTAGGCTTACTCTCAGATTTAGTTTCTCTCCAACTTTGTACCCCCAAAGTTTTTTTGTTAGCACCACGTCTTACTACCCGTTCAGGTTATACTTTTATATATTAATTATAATAATGGTTTTAGGGATTAGAAGGGTTATATTCAGAGGAAGTGTACCCACAATTGAGTGTAGGGAGAATGGAAAACCAGTTTGGAAAAAAACTTAGTACACCCGACCGAGATTCGAACCTCGATTCTCAGTCATCGGTAGTCTAGTCTACTGCGATAGTAGCGCGTTAGAGCATGCGGCTACCGAAGCGGGTCCCCCCAAAGTTGTTGGTGCAAAATGCACGTTATACAAATTCTATAATCTGCATCTACGAAGAAGAGAGAGAGGGGAAAACACAGGCACTCCCGGATCGCATGTCCGCATCCGATTCTCTTGGAGCTAACCCTAAATATGACCCTTATTATTCAGTATTTATCATGAAATCATATATATATATATAGCCCATATTCATTTTATGTGCTTCCTAAGATGTATTCGCTTGCCCCAGGTTTAATTCATCTGCTTTAGAAAATAAAATACTTTCCAGGGCTTGGTTGCAACGTTTTCTTATGTGATTAAGCTAAAATAAACCGCTTTGTACATATATTTATAATAATCAAGTTTACTGGTGTAGGCCCTATCATTCTTTGATAGCCATGGGCGTTCTTCGAGGGGGAAACAGGAGGGACACTCCCCCCCTAATAATCTGCGAAGTGGGACACTCTTAGTACTGTAAAAATTAACCGAGAATGGTTTTACTCAGAAAATTGACAATCCATGCTTGGAACGATGCATAAATAATATAGGTAACTTTTTGATATGACCTAATTCCGTTATATTAATTATGACGTTCATTTTATACAAAATAATGTTTATTTTCTAATTTAAATGTTCGTTATCCCTCCCAACTCAATAATTAAGAGCTAGCGATGCGTATGCCTACAGCACGACATCTTAATCAAAACGAAACATGTTTCACACAATCGTGGAAAAACCATATAAAAAAGTTAAAACTAATGCCAGTAAAATATTATCTTTGCCTTGAATCTAATGAACACATGTCACTCGATGTCATAGACTTATAGCCTCTTCTTATTCTAATGAGTATATGATTGACAGGCTATTTTGTCTCAAAAAGAAGAAGGAATGTAGAACTGGGCGCGCGGGATCTGCTTCGAAGACGAGAGGCGGGCGGGCGTAACATGCATGGATGGCGTAACGGCGGAAGAAGAGGCGCCTTCTTGCCAAACTTTGTCTCTAGGAATGCTTCCGTTAGAATTTAGAGATGATTAAGTGTTGCGATGACATTTTCGCTACTTGTAGAAAAGAGCGCCAATGTTCCCTCTATTTTTCGATACTGGTTGAAGACTTTGGTTTTTTTGTGGAATGCTGCCAGGAAGGGGGGGAGAAGGGGACCTGTTTGACAAGAATATACGTGATTTTTTTTTAATCATACGTTTTATGTCCAGTATTCGCTATCATCGACCCATATCATCCCACGGATATGCTGCGCAACTTGGGTAGATTATACAATTCAAACCAGGCATCATATTTTACAATAGTTTTCTACAGTCTTTATTTTTTTTAAATAAGATGAGATTAAAACTTGTGAAACAGTTTATTTTAATAACATACAGGTAAATTGAAAAAATAATAATTTTAAAATGAAAAACACTATTTTAATCATCCCGATGTCTCTCTTGTCGAGTGAATAATTGATAAAACCGCACTTCACTTCACTTCGATTCCGAGTTCGAGCGTAGAAGTGAAAAGTATGGCAAGACCGTTGAGATCCCCTATTCCGCCGAAGAGCATAAACACCCACTTTCCCGTTACATCTTGTTTCTCCCGTTTGACTTACTTTATACATCCTGGGGTATTTACCTCCACCCATTCCCGCCAATCCTCACCCTCCTCTGGCGAAAAAAAATATATTGAGGACCTAGCCCAACCCTTCCCCTATAGGTTAGGGATGTACCTCCAATCTATTATCAAGCCTGGCTCAAGGGCTTAGCCCAAATATGTTTGGGGGGGTGCCGGTCTCCAATAGATTAGGAAGCCTACCCCAAAAACATTAGACAGCCTGTACTTGGGGATCATAATTTGGGGAATATGGCCCACGCAAGTCAGTCTTTGTGGTGGAACACATATTTTTGTCAATTCGCTTATTACGGAAGCCTGATCACTAATGAGTGAACAAAACAACACACCAATGGGATGGGATACTTACCCCACCCAAACCCTGCTTCCCACCTCTTCCTCATTTCTGGGTGAAACAAATATATATATATATTTGTGGTTGGGGACATGGTCCAACCCCCAACCCACTAGCCAGACTGGGTGTTTGGAATCAGGGGCTTAGCCCAAAAGGAAAATGGCCCATCCCAATCCACAAGACAAATTTGTAATTGGGTTCAGGGTCTTAGCCCAAAAGGGACATGGCAAGCCCCAAACCACTAGTCAGCCTGGACGGCGGGGTTAAAAATTTTGTCGACACTGAGCGAGGGGTACATCGTGGAAGCCGAGTTACTAATTAGTTCTCGTTACCAATTTTGGATGGGCCCTGATAACGTCAGAATCTATTTCGGTACTTAGCCCCGGCGCTGGTTTGGTGGTACAATATGTCAAGACAAGCATTTTACATCCTTATTGAGAGAATTACCGCTTCCCTCCTCCTGTTTAGACAGGAGTAGGCCATGGCTGATGTCGCAGTCCTGATGGCATCAGAATCTATCTTGGGATTCAATCGCCGGTGCCGGTTTGGTGGCATGACATCCTGGTTGAAATATGGCAACCCGGATAGAAAAGTAGCACATTCGGTGCTGGTGGAGAAATATTCTCAACACGCTGAAACACCCAACCTGGATGTGAAAATAGTTCAATCATGGCGGAGCTCAAAATTAGACTGAGAACCCGAATATAAAAGTAGCACATTCATCTAGCGATGGTGGAGTTATATACCGTGGGGTCATGTATTTATAAGCGTTTACAAAACGTAGCAGCTATGGACAGTTTGCAACAACTGATTTATTCACCTGTGGAGGTATTCACTCGGCACCCCCCACAGTTGTAAATATCGAATGGATGGCAACATTGTTAGAAGCAACAGCAGCAGAAAAAGCAGCATAATCAGCAGCAACAGCAGCAGCAACACAGTAGGAACGTTTATGACGTTAAAGCTGAGTGATCTAGCAGTATGACAGATTTGTGTGTGGACCGTGAACTTAATAATTAAAAACATTTGGGACATCCACAATCGTGTACGTATAACCGACAGCAACACGGTAAGAAGCAACAGCCATCAACAACAACCAGCAGAAATTGGATAACAATTGATTAATATCGCAGACGGCAAAAATGTGTGAATTTGTGGATGAACAAAAGTACTGGGTAGATAAAATTAAAAGTACGGCAAACACATACAATCGTGAGCGTATATCAAATGGCAGCACGGTAATAAACAACAGCCAGCAGCAAATCAGCAATGCCAGATATCAAAATGCTTAGTACAGACTATTATAATTTAACGTTTGTGGATCGTATGTATGCGGGACGTGCCTATATGACAAGTGGAAGTCTTCACAGTTTTACTGTAGACGATAGATATGAAATTTACAAAGTAGCTAACCACGTTGGAGGTTCACCACAGGAGCGAGGCTACATTGAATTCTGTGACTCTACTTAACCACACAGTAGGAACAATGAAAGTAGTACATTTAAAAAGAATCGAGGAATCGAACCTGTGCAACATGACGTGCTGTGTACAACTTTAGCAAAGGGGACACTGTGGCTGTGTTGCCTGAGCCACGTCCAAACTATCACTAGCCACCCTTCTGGATTGTGCAGCCACTGCCGCCACCCCTAACGTCACATGTGTCCCGACTACCAGAGTCACCGTCACCCGACCGTCAGAGTCATTGAGGCAAGGAGGGAATACGCCCAATCATGCTCATCGGATGAAAAGGTGTCCCTCAAGGTAAAGACCAAAGAAACCAGAAAGCTCGATGATTTAACATAACATAAAACTTATACAAATGTTAAACTTATAGGTGAAACAGCCCGTGACTATATCATTAGTTTGGACAGTTTTGGTAAATTTTTTCCCCAAAGTCAGCATATCATTTGGATTGTAAGAGAAATTTCACTCAAATCCTCGATGTATGACATACCTTTGTGGTCAAAGTGGGATGTTTAAGAACACCTAGGTGTAGTAATTGAATGGTGCGGCCAGTTGTTGCCAGGTATTGTATGCTCTGAATGTCGCTAAAAAAAACTATCAACAGTTAGTTGTTGTGAACATTCTACCCTGAAAGGTATGTTTCCACTATGGCACCGCTTATAGGTTAAGGCCATAGTGTAAAACATCATGGTAAGACTGCTATCTTTCAAGGACTTCAAAACTGTTACGCCTGTAGATAATCAGAGCATGGTCCCTGCTTCGAACCATATAGATACCTTGTTTTGGTAGAATTGATAGGAACCAAATTTTCCTATATTTTGCTTGGTCCGATCAAATCAGTTGAAAATATTCCATAGTATATAGTTGCGGTTTTACTTTGTTATCACAAATGTAGTTTTTAAATTTTAATACCAGATTATTTATCTGTTTGTGCACCCAAATACACACAAGTGCTTTTTATGAGTTTCAATAAACGGCCAAAATGAAATATTATTCACGCGTTTTTTACCTAACCAGTTAAATTAATTCAATATTTCCAAACAAAAATAAGTAATGTTTAATTTATCTCGAAATTGTTAAAATCGAAACCTGAAAAGCTAAAAATAGTAACTTGGAAATGAAAATGTACAAATTGTAACTTTAAATATTGAAAAATTGGTGCATTACAGTTAGGCCTACATACAAGTTAAATAAGAATATATTGTCATTGTAGCTCCCTTTCCCAGACATATACCTTAAACATGAAATCTTTAATAAAAATACTAACTTGCAACAAGAAATGTAAAAAAAAAAAAATCAAGCTGAAACCTGATTTTAGACTTTAAAAATAGTTACATCTAAACTTGTAGCTTTGATCTTGAAACGTTAAAAATAGTAACTTTGAATTTCATGAAATTTAACAAATTGTATCTTTGGTCAATATTTGTAATTGAAACTGAGGTAATAATGTTTGATTTGGTGTAGACGTTGAAACACATAACGTATTAGTTTTAGTATATTTCTGACAAGACGTGTATTAATCACAACTTGTGAATGTGAGGAATGCCAGGCCTCCACCGTGGTTCGGATTCCACGTTAAACTGTAGGTCCCCCATTTCATCTCACAATAACCCTACCATTACACATTAGCGTAAGTGCGTATAACCCGAACAGGTAGTAAGACGCGGTGCTAATAATAATAATAATAATAGTAATAATAATAATAATAATAATAATAATAATAATAATTTAGTATATTTATTTACAAAAAGCCTGGCTTACAGCATATACAACAATAAATTATAAAAGTTTCGTTTATTTAACAATAACAGTTTCTTGCCGCCGTAATGAGAATAGTGACCTCAGTACGAAAAAAACTTGGAAAAATATTTTAGCTTACACAAAAGAAAATATGTACGAAAAAAAATATTAATATATACACAAAGGTCACATAGATAGAGTTTCAATTTAAAATAAAAAAGGTTTCAAACACCCCCAAAAAAACCCGTTACACTTACCTTTGACTAGAAATAATCAGGTAGTTGAAGATTTGCACGGGCAGATACAAAGAATTAAAAAGTATCCCAAATGCATAAACCAAAGAAATAAAAAATATGCGTGTTTTCATGCAGAAAAAATATATAAAAACACAAATGTCTAATCTTTGAGGAATTGTATGCCAGTGGAATTATCGCTAGTGAAAAATAAAGATGATCATTCAGCCTGTTTAAATGTTCAAATTTTAGATGTGGCGAGTGCGTTTGCAAGTAATTTCATACCCAAACGGTAACGTATTGTAATCATTAGTGATCCGACGTTTGGTGTACACGGGCCGATAGACTTTAGTCTGCAAAATGGTGCATACAGGCGCAAGATCTTTTCTTGTAACTGTGTGCGGTATCTGTATGTGCCTTTCCATAGCCTGTTTGGTGAACATCGCTTTCAAAATGTCAAACTAACGCCGTTCCGGTTGCCATTGTTTATGGTTATCCTGAGAGCGTTACACACCGTTTTTGTTTTGGTATGATCTCCATCAATACAAACTCGGTACGCGTAGCTTCTGGGGCCACCAGATACAAAGGCGGCGCTAATGTAGCTTCATGGACCGTAATCCTGAAGTTCATCAGTGAGGTCACCCAAAAAGTCTCCGATCGGTAGACTCCAATCACCAAAGCGTTCCATGAATAGAACGCTATCTGTATCATTGCATAAAACTCTGTCTCCCAATTTCCCAAGGATGCTGTTTAAGTGCAACCTAGCCATAGCAGTCGTATAGTTCGTGTTAGAGTAATGGCGCAACGTATCACGCGTATCCTCGTCATTGAGGAAAATAACCTCTACATTAATATCAATGATGTTGTCCGCGGTGATGTACGAGTTCAATAAGTATTTGTGAATGCCCTGATAGCCATTGACAACGGCTACTTGCAATAAATCGGGCCTTTGCCCAAACATGAATTTAAAAAAAAAGCTTAGCCAATGTGCGTAGACCAGGGTTTATACAAACAGAATCTAAATTGAGTTTTAACCCCTCCTTTTCCCCATAATTTTGAATGTAAGCTAACTTGTCCTCTTTTGAGGTACACCATTCTGGTCATACGCTCAATTCCTGTTTAATTTTCAAAAAAGTAACAATGTACACATGGAAAAAACTTCCAGAACGTGTTTGACCATCGTAGACCTACATATATTGTACTACCACACTTCATGTAGCCTTTGTCAATGGCTTTACAGATTTAGAAAAAATAACCCAGACACCCGTCAAACAACGATCTTTCTTATCTTTATGCCGAGATTTGCCTTGGTCTTTCTCTCCCCCGCATTTCCGGCACAGAAGAGACATGCATCTAACGTGAATCCGTGTTAGTAATATGGGCATGAATAAATCCCGTGGAGGCGTCACGATAGCTTTGGCTATGCCCTCTACCTTATCTATGGACAGACAATTTGGTTCCAAGTGAATCGTTGGATGACCAATGAGGTGATTTTGTATTTACAAACATAAGCATACAATGAGCATACGTCCAAGTATTTGATTGTCTCTCCACGGGAAAGGTCTGCTTCGTGGAAGAGATTTATGCAATTTGTAGACCCGCCAAAGAATGTGTCCCTAGGTCTTGGAGGCTCCTTTCTGTACACTATGTGCTGGAGTAAAAGTTGTCTCAAGTCCTTGTTGGTACGTTTCATCGCTTTAAAGATGCATTCCCACATTTCTACGACCCTGTAGTTGACATTCTTAAACTTTTCCACGTAGTCCATGGTTGCTTCATAACGCGTCTCCGTGGTCTCATGTCGATTGTTTTTTATAAGAGCGGTACTATCACGATAAAATAAGGGGCACCCATGCTAATAACAGCCCACAATTGGAAGAGGGTGGTGCTATCTACAGCTTTAAAAATGCCATCTAAACGTCAACTTATTACACACTCCTTATGACCATTGCCCAAATAAAGAATGGAGACTTGGAACCTCCCAGCAAATATATTGTAGAGTAAAGTGCAACTGTTGGTCAGCACACCGGTAGCCAACGTTAGGGATGATATCGACGGTATCTTCCATAAGGTGACCCCAGCGATAAACCAACATGGCCACTCATACGATAACACACGCTTCTCTAAAAGGATCCACCTTAGCTTTTGCAATGAACACTTATCTAAACCTTAGGCAGGATTTCCGTGGGATTTCTACATTTTTCACGCAATACTGTTCCAACTCACGTTTGAAATTAAAGATATAATTAGCTTTGACTAGCGTATCATACCACACCGCAAAGTTCTTTCTTCCCTCTACCAACAATTCACCAATGCCGTAGTCCTCCTTTGGCGGCAAGGGACTCATATACCTCACATTTTCCTTTTTGTTGAAAAAATTGGGGAAATATCCCTTGTCCAAGGACAGGTCCAAACCAAACATTCTGGGCATCTTGGATAACGCCATCGGTAGAAAGTTCAGAGAGTCATTAAAGTGTGGGCCATAAAGCATATACATTAATTTCCCACCGTTCATGATAAGTTATGTAGTCCATTTATTCACCTCAAGCATATGTAAGTTACAAGTATGAATTTTGAATCTTGCCCCTTGGCGTTGTGCCCAATGAGGATGAAATCTTTAAATTTATTTAATCAATATTGCTGTAAAAAAAATTGAGCCAATGTGACGTGACCTTTGAATATGTGAGTCCTATCGCCCATGTAATCAATGCAATTATGATCAATGTCATCAACACGAAGACAAGACTTGCAACACGTCTGCATGACACACATGTTAGGTTCGTGAAGGTACGTGTTAGCCACACCTCTAAGAAGAGTTTCCTGTCTGCATTCATAATCATGAAATACAAACATAAATTTGCTCTTCTCAAAGATCGGTTTAGTTTGAGCCTGTGTCATATAGCAGAAATGACCAAAAGGACGATTTAACTCGCCGGAGAAACCAGGACGTTTGTGGTTATCGTAACACGCCTGGTTAACGAACCACCGCTCGCAATTTTTAAAGGGAACAGATCGACCTCCACTGCAGACCACTTTAGCATATCGCCTTTTGCACGAGTACTCGCATTTGTGTCTGTGTTCATGATAAGATGGTAAGTGGTAAAAGTACCCACACTTAAAGGCGACTATTATAGATGTGAGGAAATCAAAATAGTTTTGACTATCGTCGAGAAGTTATAAGTCCAAGTACCCCTTAAAGAATGTTTGGGAGGACTAAGCTCCTCATAAAGGACTTGCCTTCCCCGACGTTCCTGGAACACAGTGATTTTGTAATCGGAGAGGTAAGTTTGGAATAGCTTCAGTTCAGTTAGTCCACCACCTTTCAAAATATTCACACGGGTATCACGGAATAGTTTTTCTGTTTTGAATTTTTGAATTTGGCAACCCAGTTCAACCTGCTACGTGAAATGCGGCCTTAACACTTAAGCTTCTCATGTGAAGAAGATATCCTTTTTCACAAAAGTATTTAGCTTGGTCAACCACCAAAACGCGATATACAAAATATGCTTGTAGTTGTTTTCATTCATACGTAGTCAATTATGGAAATCATTAGCACCTAATTTAGGCATTATCGTCCAAGCTAGTGACACGGTGTCCCGTTTTGACACAAAATTTTTCCTCCTCACACGCTTATTTATGCATTTTTCAACACTATGAAATTTCAAACTTTGGTAGAACCCGTTCAAAGGAAGCAAGTCTTCATCCTCTTGTTGTTTACGAGACACGAAATAAACCATCAAAAATAAGTGTGGACGATAATAAAATTCCCTCCCTCTCCACTGAGCTGCAAGATGATAATTCGTCAGAAAGAATCGTGTGTGTAATAGGTACCCCAGATCTGGCCGCTCGCAGCGTTGCCAAACGACGTCAGAAAACAGCGCTGCAACCTACTACTTGCCTTGCCTTGCCTTGTCACTAATGTTTATAAATGCACCAAAGGATTAACTTGATCACTTGTAGTTAAGTTACGTCAGTCGCGACCTGCAGACCAGAGGAGAAAACTGGTATTTACGGCTTCTAGCCAACTTCTTAGCTCTCACTGTTGGGGGTAATGGTTTACGTCTTCCAACAACCTAGCTGAGAATAAAGGTGATATTGACCACGTTATAGGTCACTTAGGAATTGCGCCAAGCACTATATGCGATCATTATACTACCATGAAATAATTTAGTTCGATTATTGACAAGGCTCAAGTTTAAACTTACCTTGGTGGGGTGTACGTGTGATTTCAGAAGCTAATATAGTCACTTGTGTTTTAAATACATTTAACATTAATAAAACAAGTGTGGTCCTGGGATTATGTTTATATAGATTCATCTAGGAGATTGTGCAGTGAATGCTGCAATTTATATTAGTTTTGTTAGCGTTTTATTTTTAGTGGGATGTAAGCAAAATTGATTGTACAGATAAAATCAAGTAACATGTATTTAATACGAAATAAAATCTCATTGTGAAATTGACTACTTAACCTTTCATTATGGTTGATTTTGTTGAATTGAATGCTAGTGAATAAAAACAACATTCTAATAACAAAAAAATGTTTTCTCAGTCTAGAGAATTGATTCTTTCAATCAAAGAATATCGGTAAAGGATATGTTAGGACCGGCTATTACAGTGGCAATTTTGTGACCGTTAAGTATTTAAAGATAAAGAAGGAAAAGAAAACTGAAATAATGCAAACAAAATTACATTTTTAGCCAACTTTTTTTTTTGTATACGCGAAGTTTTGCCGTACATTTTGTTGTTGTTGCAGATACTCATTAAGTAAGAATTTGATCTTTCATTATTTTTAGGCAAAGATAAAATATTTATTTACCGATGTACAAGGGTTTCCATGATGTATATAATCAAAAAATGATTGTGCAGATTACTGCGCACACAGAAGAGCAGGAAAACTGGAAAATCGTTAGTAAAATCAGGGTTTCGTTGGAAGATACTATTTTGGCCGATTTCCTGAACCCCTAACCTTTAAAATGAGAATATGTTTGTCAAAATCGGTTCAGCCGTTTTATCGTAATTTAAACTACCGGAACTGGGCCTATCAAACATTATTATATAGATTAATATTTTAGATTGAGTTAAAGTGTAAGGCGTACGCACATATGTTAGTTGAATGCTAAGCTATAAAAGTTTACTTTTAAGAATATAAAATATAAATATATTAAGCATCCGCCTTCTTTGAAACTACTCAAACATAATTTTAAAAAATTCTAAGAAGAAAAAAATTGTTTATGTGTTGTTGTTGTTTTTTTTTTTTGTTTTTTTTAAACAAGCGAGCAGTCGACTAAAGTTTGCACTCAATGCGCGGTGCTACCTTTTCTAACATGCGTCAATATTGAACGATTGCCAATCCACCATTCAATCTACCGTCGCTTTGGACGAAAGTGGCGTGAGAAGGAAATGGAGAATCATGTTGTCCAAATCTAAAAACTTGAAGAAGCAAAAATAAAAAATATTTAAACATATATTTTGTACTCACTAAAATGTTTTCATAAAAAAATGCATCGCCGATCATGCGAACAAAGGCATCGTTCTTGTCTTGCCAGTGATGGAAAAGTTAGCTTGTAAGCCGTGTTCTGATATATTATTTTATAAGGCACGTGATGAACACTACAGTACAATATTACTAAAGCATGTGATGGATATTTTATGTAGTTTATTTTTAAACTAGTTACTACTGATTGTCAAAGCAGGGATCCATCTCACTTTCATTCTAGATCAAACACAACGAGCCCGACTTCGCAACGATAAATAGTTTAATGGTAGACTCTTTCGAGAATCAAAAACTCAGGCAGGAACTTATAAAGTAAAAAAGCTACCGAACTGAGCTGAGGGCATTAATCTAATCGAGAGTTATCTCCGACACAGTTTAATAGTGGAAGGAAGTCAAACCAGTCTTCATGTCGCTGTGCGTTTTTATCGAGACTGACATCACAGGAATGTTTCCAAGAGTTTTGGCAAGGTCTAAACTAGTCACCCCACCCCCTCCTTTCCACAATACACTCTCCTCCATCACCCACACCAAACTCTTCAAATCCTGATATATATATTGACTTTGAGAGTGATGTGATCTCTCTCCTTGGCCGGTTAGTTAGGAAGACCGACTAGAGCAAGCGAACATTGGTTCGATCCCGTATTAATTTGTTTAGAGGTATTTTACTGAGCTTATTAACCGCAATGATAGCCGAGTGATCTATACCAGCGTTTTTCAACCGGTATGCCGCAGGAGTTTGGGGGAAGATCAAAATAAAGCGAGAACAATTTTTAAGAAATAAATCTTTTTAAATCCATATCACCAACTTTTTTTTAGTAACATGACTATTAAAATTTTAGCTATTGAACTTTTAAACACAATCTTAATAATCGTTATTTTAACGATAGTATCTCGCCTTAAAAAAAGCAAGGTTTTGCCTTGACGATTCCAGTGGGTTGTGAGTTGTAAAAGGCTGAAAATCGATGCTCTAGACTATGACCTAGGAGGGCGATGTTCAATTTAAATGTACTACACAATTGTCCTATCGTATAAGTCAAAACACAGTATAATCCGTCAAAGTAAACTTTCTACCTTTTAAGTTAAATGGAATATACCCTGAGATGTGTTTTCCTCAATTAAATTTACAAACTTCTCTTCAGTCAATTACTGGTGTGTATCCTTAAAATTCACACTCCTGTTCCCACGATCCTAACCAGTTCTAACACTGATGCACTTTAATAATGATTTAAAAAAAACTACATTTCAGTAATCCTGCTCATATATATATATATTTAATTCCTGTACTTGACAAAACGCCTTGCTATGGGACGCACAAACTATAATCTAAATAAGTAAATCGGCAATTCTTCGCGGCGCTATGTGTGATTCTAGTCCTATTACAACTTCCACCTGTTTTTTTTTTACCCCGCCTTTCTGTCTCCTTTACAAACTGCAAAACACGTCAAGTCAACGACCGCCAGGCACACACCATTGCCATCTTTCTTCCACTGCTTACTATGTGTGTCCTATCGCAACCTACTGCCTCTTAGCAAACAACTTTTTTTACTTTTTTATTCAGTCAGATTTTCATTGCTTCGAAAGTATTTTATTTGTTTATCAATAACACAATATTTGTTTTGAACTAAAATTCCGCGTGAGTAACAATACTAGTCTATTAACGATAGCATCCACCTAAAAAAAGGTTCTGTCATGTTGACAAGTGAAGTCAATAGAGGCCGCTTGTTTTAATGACAAAACATTTTTGCGAGGTGGATAAACATGGAAAAGTAACTTTTTACTGTTTTGGTTCTGTTAGGAATTGAACCTGAGACCGTTAGATCAATATATGAACATACTACCAACAGAAACTAAGCTTACGGAACAAAATTTACTCCTTTTTTGCAGCAAGTAGACCTAAAAGTATGATAATAAAATGTATATAAGTATTTAGACAGCTAGTTAAAAATCATTATTTATCGAAATAAGGATCTATATTTGGAACAATAACTGTTATAATTAGTATTTAATTCCAAATATTTAATTGCTATTGAAAATGTGCTTTTATCCATACAAACCTAGAGTTATATTTAAAAAAACTAGGTGTTCGCGTATTTCTCACTTTTAAATTGTCTTAAGCATTATGGGTATTTTGGGAATGACTAACCATAGGTTAGATTTTTAATTATTTAGCACAGCGTCTTACTACCCGTTCGGGTTATACGTTTAAATACTAACTACACTAATGAATTAGGAATTGGGACGGTTGAACTTAGAGGAAGTGGACCCGAATTTGAGTGGAGGAAGAGTGAAAATCCGTTTAGGAAAAAACACCCCAGTTCACCCGACCGAGATTCGAACCTTGATCTCCCCGTCCTCAGCAGTCTAGCTGAATACGACTAGCACGTTAGCTAACTAGGCCACCGAGGTGGGTCATAGGTTAGTGAGATCAACACTATGTAAAGGTTGGTGGGGTCATCATTAATCAAAATACACTATAAAGAATTAATAGCCAGAGCTATTATTTATGCTTATTAGTAGGGAATTACTCCACTAGATATCATATTCTGAAAATTGAAAAATGACACCTGGACACGGGAATCGAACCCGGGATCTCCCGTGTCCAGGTGTCATTTTTCAATTTTCAGAAAATACACTATGTAAATTCCTTTTAAAATAGTCCATCTATTTATTCGATCCGCCTTGCCTCATAGTTAGATAAAACATAAAGATGATAAAACTCAGTGTTTAAAACATTTGGTTTGCAATTTGGTATAACCATTGGAATAGCCTTTCACTACAATCGGATTGCCAATGGAATAGCCTTTCAATACAGTCGGATCACCAACGGAATAGATATTCACTGCTGTTGGATCGTCAATGGAATATCCATTCAATATATTTGGACCGGCAAATAACAGCTTTTAACTATAGTTGCATTCCCCATTAAATAACCTTACCCTTTAGTCAGCCCACCAATGAAAAACATTTTAGTGTAAGTACAAATTAAATATAGTTGAGTCAACACTTAGAGCTGTGGGACTTAGCCAAATTGGTCATAAGTGACAGCTTAAGAATACATATAGGCAGAGTCTTTGATAAAGTTGTCCGGGATTCTATAGTTAAATATCTTCAGAAATAGTTGACTGATTTACGTGATTTTTGCTGAAAACGGTATGGCAGCACCACTAGCTTTCTTCTTTCAATTATTTAAATTGCTATATATTATTCAATTATTTCCCTAGTTATTCTTTTATGGAATCCCTGACATATTTTTCGATGACCCTCTATACGAGAGTATATTTAACTTTTTAGATTTTCAAATTAGGTCCTTCCTACGGCATTTGGATTACTACGTAATCCTGAGACATATTTTATGTTTCAGAATCCCCTGACTTCGCCAGGTCTTACCTGTTTCCAGGTGCATATCAACCTTGTTAATTGTATCGTTTCATTCATTTTGATCCATCTATTAATTGTTTCGTTTCATTCATTCTGATCCATCTATTAATTGTATCGTTTCATTCATTCTGATCCATCTATTAATTGTTTCGTTTCATTCATTCTGATCCATCTATTAATTGTTTCGTTTCATTCATTATGATCCATCTATTAATTGTTTCGTTTCATTCATTCTAATCTATCTATTAATTGTATCGTTTCATTCATTCTAATCCATAGAAACGATCCCTAGCAACGCGATTTTGAGACATTTGAAGTTTATAGCGCGCATTTGTTTAAGGCTAATATATTTTACACTTTATTTAAAGGTGTAATTTTACACTCACTGATTATTGCGCTGTCTGAGGCACCCATCCTGTAAATACTGGATTACCATAGACGGGAAGGTCGAGGTTCAAATCTCGATCAAGTACAATGAGGGTAATTTATTACGGTGAATGTATTATTAACACTAATGTGAATGTATTTTTTCTAGCTATCCTCCTCATTCCTACCAATTAGATATATGTTGTGCTAAAACATACAAAATTAAAAAACTAGGTTAAGTTAACTGTATCAGTACTTTGACGAGAAAATTGCATTTTTAATATCGTCAATGAAACTAAATATAAAAAAGCATAAAAAGCGCCACATTTATATTTAATTATTTTAATAACAGTACTCTATTGGTTCACATTTTTAGTTCGCGGCACACTCTTCACCGTAAATATTTAAAGCACACTAAACGGTTAAATTGGCAACAATGAAGACCTCGCGCAGGCGCAGGTTGTCTTCAATGGCAGCAGCGCTAATAATTAATTATTGTAATCTTGTTTGTAGACGCAAATCAGTGTTTCTCAAGCCTATCTGCGTTAAATTTTGTAAGTACGTACGTTGCAAGCTTATTTAGTTTATAAGCTAGGTGAAAAAAAGTACCATTTCTGCGGTAAAGACGTGTTTAGTGTCATGTTATTCAGTTTTTTGTGTAGATTACGAATATGGCAACCCGGAAGTTGAAATTGGTAGCTTTCTCATTTTTTTTGCTAAAAAAAACTTGGAAAATAAAGCACTTTTTTTTCCACCCCTTACTAAACATAAGTTTTAAAAAAAATGTTCGTACAACATTTGTTTAGCTATACATTCTCTACACAAAAAATTCAGTTCATTTGTAAGGTTGAACCAACTATAAAAGCCCTAACGAGGGTCAAATATCCCGCTATTCCGGGTCTTAAATGCATAACGCAAAGTTAATAAGCTTAAAATCCACCAAACTGAATTACCGAGAATAATACATGGAATTTAATAATGATTATGTGTAATAATTACTAAATATAGGACGACACCTACCTAGACCAAAATGGAATGGGCCAGTTTCACATATGAAACTGGCCCATTCCATTCAATTTCAGGTAGGTGACGTCTTGTATTTAGTATAGCGCCGCACTTGAGGCGTACTAAATCTGACTATGAAACTGGCCCTTAGAGAGCTCACCGGCAAGATAATACTAAACCTGATTTGTATGCAAATATCAAAGGAGGCTTCAAAACTAAATCTTGACCACAGTTCCTTACAGTTAATTCAAACAAGGCTAACCTCATTAAGTTTCTAATTGATTGGTGGAGTACACTAATTTATCAAAGACTGCAGAGTAATGTTAATTGATAATGAAGACAAGTGTTGGGAAGTAACGTCTGCTGAAGCGACAGAGTTTACTGAACTTGATTGTGACTACGAAGAGGCCGACACAAGGCTAGCCTTACATGCTGCACATTTTGAAGAAAGCAACATCCCTGCAGTTGTTGTTCATGCTGATTACATCAATGTCCTAATCATTCTACTAGATTCTAATCAACAAATTAAATGCCAAGTTTATATGAGAATGGATAAGTAAGGAAACGATTGGATTGTCTCCCTTTAAAATGTTGTTGGGAAACACAGCCCTAAACTATCAGATGGCTGCGACAATGATGATTTCATGAAAGCTCTGATACGATTTCATAGCTTCACAAGCTGTGACAGTGTTTCAGCCTTTTACAGCAAAGGAAAGGGTACGCCATTCAAACTAATGAGCACTGCAGCACACTACATTGAATCATTCAAAGCCTTTGGATAAGAATGTATGGTGAGGGAGTCCCTAAATGCCAGCTTGGTTAGGTTTGTGTGCTAAATGTACGGTGGTAAAAAAAATTGATTACTTAAATAAACTGAAATATGATTTGTACTGCTGTAAAGGAGGCAATATTCTGCCACAGCTCTTATTTCCTTGCCATTCAACATTACGCCTCCAGGTGAGTAGATCCAACTACTAGGTCACTATATGGTGGAGATCTTTAACATGCTTTCGGATGGCTCCCACACCAAATTAACATGATGGTATGAGGACAATGGCTACAATGCCATCATAGGCATCGACTGCAGGCGTACTTTGCATATTAAGCCCTCCCAACAATATTTTCAGGGGTGTTCAGAAGCCCCAATATTTCAGCCTTTTTAAACCTTGCGCTGCGAACAGTGTTTCATAGTGTAGCAAACATCATGCCACCTTCAAGTTCATCTTCCTATTGTTCCTATGTTTTTTCTCTTTGGTGGATAGTTTCATAGGAAAACTTGTGATCTGCTATCACCTCCCACTGTCTTTCCCCACGTTTCAACATTTTTGGTTTTTTTCCTACCTTTTCCTTTCGAATATGGAACAATAGCTGTCCTCTGAGCCTGTTGTTCATGAGACTGATTTCTTTCCATTATAAAAAAGCATTCAAAGAGAATGTTCACTTTGTAAAAAACAAAGCAGTACAGTATTTTAAATCCCAAAAAATAAATTAATATGCCTTAAAATAAAATAAAAATAACTCCGAAACCCAGTACTTTACAGCAAACAGATCAACAGAACCTACCGTCAAAACGAGTATATTTTTATTTCCAGTTGTTCGGCAGGGCTGCCACTACAATTATTTTAGAACGTAAGGGAGTAAAACAAATTTTAATTGGTAATTATTATCTATTTTATACATGGTTACATTGTGAGAGTCTAAGGACAAGAGACGGTTTTGAAAAAAAATGTGATGGATTTCACGATGGAATGAGGTTGGACAAGATACATTCTGTTTCTAAAATCTTGCAAGTCTGGTGTCTGCCATATTGCCTTTCAGTAGCTTGAACAAGAGACTTTATGAAAATAAACACGACTTTTAAATACTTTTTTTTTTAGGGTTTAGAAAACGTTTTGGAACGAAATGAATGTTTTTTCTCATAGAAAAACCTATAATGAATATGGAAGAACTAATAACTCAATTTTGAAAATTTGAACAAGAGACGTTTTGGAAATAGGCTCTTCATATGTACCATTAGTAAGCTATGTGTAAATAAATATGCATTAAACCTTACCAAAATATGAATTTACCGTACTTGTTTGTGTCAAACGTAAAACTAAAACGGGAAAGACCGATGATTAACTTTGTGATGTAATAGAAATTAAACACATTTTTGTTTTGTGAATGGGAATTACATATTAATATATTATAGCTATATATAAAATTCAGTTTGGTGGGTTTTAAGCTTATTAACTTTGCGTGATGCATTTAAGACCCGGAATAGCGGGATATTATTCAGGTTTGACCCTCGTTAGGGCTTTTATAGTTGGTTCAACCTTAAAAATGAACTGAACTTTTTGTGTAGAGAATTTATAGCTAAACAAATTTTGTTCGAAAATATATATATTTTAAAATTTATGGTTAGTAAGGGAAAAAAGAAAAACAAAAAAATGCGTTTTTTAAAAACTTTTTTAGCAAAAAATATTAGAAAGCTACCAATATAAAAAGCGAAAGTGAAATGGTATTAAGTCTGTACATAAAATAAACCTGAAAACCATCATAATTCCGAATGCGTACGTGGTGTGTATAGTAGATAAAAACATGGCAACGAGTCTATATTTCTCAGTAAATTAAAACATTTTCTTAGTACTAAACATGTTCATCTTTCATGTATAGATGAGAACTATGTTAGTGGTTTGTTGTCAGCAAAAAAAAAAAAAAAA
>CABFWB010001356.1:105122-122402 GCA_902151455.1 Timema bartmani | reverse complement strand
AAAAAAAAAAGCTATGGGAGTGAGGACAAGTTTTGTAAACGAAGCACAAGTAACTAGATATAATGCTGCTGAAATAATAACCATAAATATGAAGCATCACCTATTAGCTGAGGATCTAATTTCACCTGTCTGAAATTAAATATCCTAATAGATGTTAGATGATGGCAGCGAGAAAGAAATATCCACGATTCCAATATCAAATTATACTATTTCTAGCCGGATTTATACGTCATCAGATATTCAGAGAAACGTGACCGGAAAGCAAAGTGAAGGCCAATGCTAGCATTATAGCTCGATGAGTCAACGTATTTAAGTCAACAATGTCAGTTGCAATATATATATTAATAAAATTTAAAATTTGTTTGTCTGTTTGTCATGAGCATTGCATGATATCTACCGCACGCAGAGGCTTAGATTTTACTAGGTGTGATTGGGAGATAATAATTGTTTCAAGACTAAAAGGAGATTTCCCAGATGTATGTTCAACACACTACTTGATACATCGTGTGACTATGGTGGCGAAATATTAAGTTTAAACAAGTGTTCTAAACTCGGTTATCGAGACGGTTTTAGGGCTTCCAGAGTGAGAAAACAAGCTCACGCTTGACACTTTGGTTGGCATGCTGATTTAAATGTTGATAATATAGAGTTAAGGCTATTGTGATATTTTATGAACTTATAAATGGGCTAGCTATTCAATATATTTAGCCTCGAAAGCCATGGATTTTCTGTAGAGTTTAATTACGTACGGAAACCTTGATTACCTATCTAATATGTACAGCCATTTAAATTTTATGAATTCTAGCATGCAAGCTAAAGAAAAAAATGTGATGATCACAAGTGATAAAATAATGGTTTATCAGGAAACTTAAAATATGGGCTTCGCAGGAGGTATGGTAGCAGTTAAAAATGTTTCCTTTTATTTCAAAGGCAGATCCACACTGTGGAATACCATACGAACTGCTTATAAATCATCTCTTATCTCAAGTATAAAATGAAATTGTAATTTCCTTCCCTATATGTCGATAAGTATGATTGGGTGCGCAATCTTTTTGGTTTGACATCTGATACCACATCCCACTAATCACATTAACTATGGAGAAAGAACAGCTTGTAGAACTTCATACAGACCACACATTGACACTGAAATATTTATGTTAAGCTCATAATTCTCCAATGTGGGTTGTTTGATAGGTCTGAGTACCCAACAATAGTTAAATAGTCCAGTACGTTGTTCACCATCTCATATACAAACCTACGTGGGCGACTTCCATGAATTGAGTAAGAAGTCCAAGTGTGTTCGCTATCGGTTCGCCCTCAAATATAAATGTAATGCAATAAACGTCAAGCATATGTTTTACATTAATTACTCAGGATCGTAAGAAGTTTTAATATTAGCTTCTATGTTATTCTTTGCTAATTTTTCTCTTTCAATGAAATAACGGCCTAGTGTTTACGGCACACCTAGATATAAAAATAACAACGCACCTAAACAAATCTCGCAGGACACCTTTTGAGAACGATTGCTGTAATCATACCTAAACCTATAATGGGCCATGTTTGAATAATCCCGAGAAAATAGATTCTTTGATGGTTTACGACTTTCGTAGCACATAGGAATATTATTTAGAAGCGGTGACGCCTTCTCTTATCGGCAACCCAAAACATTACTTTACAAGCGGTACAGTGTGCTGCGAAGGCGCTTCCGTTGCTGCATTTTGTTTGTTACTTCACTTCGAAATGCACGTCGTTTTGTCATAGCGTCAGTAGAAAACTTAAAAAACTTAAAAACCTTAAAAAAAGAAAGAATGCCAGTCCTTAAAAAACAATGTTAGTATCTTAGAAATTATCTATTTTGAGGAAGCAGAAGTGCACATTTTCAGTAATCGGACAAGGATAGTACATTTTTATAATATATATTTCGTGTGTAGAATGGGTCAGTATCGTGTACGAGACTTAAATAGGTGTCAAGCGTGTTAACCACTCATCTAATCTTTCAAGTTTGATTAATTAACGTTGCATTGCTTTCAAAATGAGTATGCATGTATGTTGAGATGCCGCTGAGATGCTTGCAAAAAATTTTATCATCAAAATTTAAATAACTTCAAAATATTACTCACGAAATCTTGTAGGGCAAGTTAAACTCCGTGTATTTGCGAGATGGAGTGTGTGTGTGTGTGTGTGTGTGTGTGTGTGTGTGTGTGTGTGAAGGGAAAGAAGAGGGAGAAAAGACAACTACCCAGCCTTGCACCTGATCGACCTTGACTAGGCTTACTGGCCTTGACCTTCCTCAACTTTCCTATCCACTCTCGTTCTATCTCTCTCAAATGAAAGAGAGAGGAAAACAGGGGAGTGGAAAGTGGACGAAATAGAGAAATAAGAGGGCAGCGTACAGCGGCGGCGCCTTTAAACCACTCCCAAAAAACTTGGCGTTGAAAAGAAAAAGGGGTAGGAGCCCACGTCATCTAAGTAAAGGTAAAGAAGCTTGGCAATAATTAGTGACACGAAGGGAACGTGATTGGGAACCTTGACAAAGTATTTTTTGACACATTTTAGAGTAAAATCTTGTGTCGTTGAAATGATAAAAATAGCAGTTTTCTTAATACATAGACAAATGTTTTTGACAATTTATGACGTATGAGAAAAGTTTGTGGGCACTTACTGGTATAAATTGTCGTAGTTAATAATAGGAAATCAAGTTTATTTTCTAAAAATGACTGTGTTAAATGGTTCAATGTAAACAAATTAGTGTAAATTAAATATTAGATGATGACTTACTTTTGAAAATACTCTATATTACATGCAAGATACAGCGAATGTTCTCCCCCTCCCTTAAATCATCTTATCCAACTCATGCGGGGACGACGTTATTAATCCATGGAAAGTCACAAGAACTTGCCATATTTGTTTTGGCGGACATAATTTTATAGCCGGATGTCTTTCCTGAATCTAACCCCCGGCTCTTGCCCGGGGCAAACAGAGTTAGTTCTACGAACGAGAGGGAAAGAGCCTATCAATTTTGCCAGGAAATGTATTTTCACAAATTTCCCAGGGTTCTTTTACATGCCACAATCGACATAGCCTTACTTCCCTTCCGAAGGAAGTTGTGCAACGGGTTTTCATCGCTCAAGAAAAATCCATCGGCCTCAGCTTGGTTTGAACCCAAGAACATCGAGTTCTGAGGCGAGCACTCCTAAGACCACCGAGGTTGACTTCCCTCACCTTGAATAACATTAGTTAAAGTCAGATCGACATTAGAATAACCTAATCTGACACACCATTGTGTCATTAATCTTTGGTACAAATTATTTATGCGATTGGAAGAAACTAGAACTGCGTTTGAAGCATTAACTGACAAACCTAACGGTAAGATGGCATAAGGAAAACCTAGACGCAAATGTGAGTGTAACATAAGAATGAACTTGAAAAAGATAGGATATAATAAGGTGGATTGATATAACTATCTCGAGATAGGATTAGGTGGCGCACTTTTGTAAGTGCGGCAATGAACTTACAAGTTATTAATGCCATAGCGTAAGCAAGCAAATATGTTTGTATACTCATACGCCAAGCAAAGTGTTCTGCAGCTTGTCAGTTTTGACAGCTTAATAATTTTGCGAAGTTTGGTCATGTTGGCCACCCTAATTTTTTAAAAGTGAAATGTGAAAAAAGATAATCAATATTTTAACAAAATAAAGGAGTAACGAATGAAATACATATACAATGACGTAAATAAAACGAATGTGAGGTAGAAAAAGATGTAATAGAAATGCCGAGAAAAAGTAATAAATAAAGCTCGAGTACAAACAAAGCCCACACGTTCGGCAGCGCTCCAACTAGTTTCACTTATTCCCGAGCCCAACACATTTCAGTTGGTGGTGAATCTGTCTAGTGAAATATGGGTCTTGTGTTCGATTCTTAACACAGTCGAAAAATATATTATTGCTTTAACAGTTATATATATGGCGCGTCTGGGCTACAACACTTGTAGCCCAGTTTGTGGAGA
The DNA here is from genome assembly GCA_902151455.1 of Timema bartmani. NCBI lineage: Eukaryota > Metazoa > Arthropoda > Insecta > Phasmatodea > Timematidae > Timema > Timema bartmani. Next base: position 118,396 of record CABFWB010001356.1, on the reverse strand, counting down.
GATTAACCAGTACTAATGTACCGCTGACCAGGTGACGCCCGACTGTACTAATCACACATCCTTTCCGTGGAGGCTCTTTACATGACCCGCTGAGATGAGGTGATGATGATAGGGAATATGAGGGTGTGTTTATTTTATTTATTATTTATTTAGCACCGCGTCTTACTACCCGTTCGGGTTATACGCTTAAGTACTAATTACACTAATGGGTTAGGGATGGGAAGTTTACATTTAGAGGAAATGAGCCCGCATTTGCGTGGAGGGAGAGTGGAAAACCATTTAGGGAAAACCTTCCCAGTTTACCCGACCGAGATTAATAACCTCGATCTCCCCGTGCTAGGCGGTCTAGATCAACACGAAACTAGCGCGTTAGCCAAATACGCCGCCGAGGCAGGTGTGAGAATGTGGAACCAGTAGTAGCTATTAAGCCTAACTAACAAAACCCTGGTGACCGTTGGGGTATTTCCCCTTTCGGGAAAAATACTCAATGTACAAGCCAGAAATCAAACCCGGGACCACTAGTTCTGCCCTAGCCAGGTGCTACAACCACTATACTACTCAATGGAGCCGGTTTCTTTAACAGTGATGAATTTAGAGATGAGGAACTGGGTGATGTGTCTGTTCTAGAGTCAAGTTAGCTAGTAAGTCATGAACTTATATAATTAGTTGTTTTATATAGTTTTTCACTCCTTTCCCATGCAAATGTGGATATAGTTAGCCTACTTGAAACTATGCCCTCATATTTATCCCCCAGGGTTGAAGTGGGATTGGAAGGGACACGAGAAAAGGTGTTTTTGCAGTTTCTATAGCAAACTTTTTTTGGCCAAAATGTATAAAATATTAATTCAGTATAAAATCAGTAATTTTATTCCCATGGTGATATCAACAGTTGTTGAATATCTGTCATGAACATAGCGGCATTAGATGACAAACTTTTTAATTAAAAGAAAATGTTTTCATTAAATTCCAGGACACCTTTGACAAATATTCAAGAACTGTTGATATCGCCATGTTCAGAAAATTAAGCTCTATGTTTCTGCTGGAGATATATTTTATTTATTTGGACCAAAAAAGTTTTGATATAAAAACTACAAAAATAGTGACTTTTCCTCGCGTCCCCTTCAACCCTACCTTAAAGGAAATTCACTCACACCAGCGTAGTGGGAGAATGGTAAATATAATGAGAAAAATTACTCCCATTACACCCGGCCGGGACTTTCATCCATAATTCCTCGTCGACGATGACCGAATACTTGTGAATCTTTGCTTCAAGCCATTCATCCACCATTGCGCGTTCTAAGATAAAGTATTTAACGTGCACTTTCTAAACACAGGAAATGACATTCATCTTAAGATTTATAAGCTAACGTGATTAATACTACACTATCAGCCCTTGCGCTTAGCTATTTACTAATTGAATAGCAAAAGTAACGCGTATACAAATACCTTGGTCAGGCCCAAATAGAATTGAATCAGCGTTTTCTAGACTTGTGATTAACTATTTAGTCTTACCACTTGACCACGGGGACGGGAAACAATTAGGGCTGGTATCATATTGAGTCTACAATCACCAGATTGCCATTCAGCTTTATCCAAGATCAAGAAAAGTTTGGGTTGTAGTAAAGATAATTAGGGATCACAATCTCCGATTAACTGATCGTAAATTTTATCAAATAACCAAATAAAACAAATATGGCGAAACCATAAAATCGGTGAAGTGTTTTTCCCTAAATATTTTCCTACTCTCCCTCCACGAAAAATTCGGGTGTATATCTTCTAAATCCTTCGTACCCCATCCCTACCCCATTGGTGTGCTTGAAGATCTTGGTTCAATAATGTGCTATGCAACGTTTATATTTAATTGTGTTCCTATACGTCATCGCAGAAAAGATTATTCATAGTGATTTCTGTAAGTTTGAAGTTTGTATCAAATTATAGCAAAAGGACAATTGGACTAGCCTTATGAATAGTACATTTTTTAAACTTAAATATTAATATATAATATTTTGTGATATAGAGCATTACTATCCCAATTCCTTCAATTAAATGCATATATCCCGGATGGGTACTCATAGCAAATAAAACACATATAATAATTTCAACTTTTAAAACTAGCCAAAGTTACCGTGAATGGGCAATAGCGTAGCGGTGCTCCCACACTAGCCAGCTAGCCGGGAAGCGTCAAGGAAACAATCTGGAACACGGCCCAGGCGGCGCAATTTTGGCATCGGCGAGTGCAAGTGAGCAGACGGGTGCACCAGGCACTAAAAATACGTAACAAGACGGCGCGAGCGAGCGCTTCCATTCGGGCCAGTTCTATACTGTACATACACCTGGACCACCTGACTCAACACTACTCTTACCCTCTTGTCGTGCTGTCTGTCGGCAGTTATACGCCTTGTAAGTTTGGAAACTCACTGAATTTTCAAGGTTTTTGGAATAAACATATTTTATTTTTCCAGTATTTCATAAGCAAAGGCATAAATACAAATCGCACTATTTTAAATTAGTTTTATTTAATACTTTACATAAGACACTTAAAAAAAACGCAGTTTGTTAAAATTATTATTAGAGTGAATATAATTATATATATCTTATGTTATATATGTGATATATATTCATTTACCAAGAATTTTATGTGCAAAGATATGAATAAAATATATAACTGTTTTCCATTAAAATCTTGACACAAGAATTATTGAAGAGACATATCAATACTCTTCACGAAATCATTAGAGCAGTTCGCCGAAAAATTATTGATAAGAGATACTTAGTGAGTTTCAATGCAATTCGTTCATTGTTTCAAAAAAAGAATTGAAAATAAAGGAGGGGAAAAAGTGCAGGACGTACTGAAAATAAACACAACGAATAGCTTCAGTTTTATAAATCTTTTCATTCACTCCTCTCCCCGCAACCTTTTCTCTTCAAAAAAATAATCATAATGTAACACACGATGTCTGGAGCTCCTCATTGTTGTCCAGGCTACCAAGAACGGCTTTGTCAGAGAAGAACAACAAAACCAAGAGATAAATAAGTAGTGCATTACGCTACATTAGAGAGCATGGTACCCACTATTCCAGGTGCTCATTTAGGTTTTATTCGGAGGTAGGGAGAAGGAAGAAGAGGCCAGAGAACCTCCAATGAACTAGTCCTTTTTAGTTTTCCAAGTTGATCAGTCAGTCCAACTCGTGTCGCACCGCGCACCCCACAATTACCACCTTTTCTTATTATTTATTCTATCATAATACCGGACACTTCTAGCCCAGACAGAACACACACCCACTCGTCCAACAACGTCGACGCTACCCGAGATGATGAAGGGACAGTTCATGACACAAAGAAAAAAAAGGAAACACTTTTTTTTCTTTTTTTTTAATAAGTTATATTAACAGTTAAGTATTTTTACCCCACAAACCCCGGGTCTTAAACATACTTAGGTTGCTACCACTGATCATATTCGGCTCCGAATCATTGCATTACCTTCCCTTTGGCTTAGTGGTTTGGGTGGTCATCCACAAGTCTAAGGGGTCCTTGCTTGATTTTAGGTGGCGATGCGTGATGATTAAGATATTTAATATTAGTATTGTTCTAGTTTTAAGTGCGTTTTAATGTCGTACGTTTATAAAGGGCACGTTAAATACCTGAATAAAAATAACTATTCCTTAGCTTGTGTCTAATATGCTATAAACTATAAGTTATAAGCTATAAACTTAAGCCCCCAGGTCAAGGACAAGCACACCAAATTTGATAAAAATATTATATTTGTGAATAAAATATTGCTTAGCAATATGAAAAAATACATAAGTGATTGATTCTGAAACTCCCTACAGAAGAAATTGCTTTTTATCGGTGTGATCTACCAAAACATAAACAATGATCTCATCAGTAAACGACTTACAAGCGATCTTAACAAGAGCAATACTCCTAGCACTAGCTCCATGATATTTACTAAGTCAAATATTTGTTTGTTAAATTTACATTGTGTTCAACATCAAGGCTATTAAAGGCTTAATCTAAGGGGTAGTATTTGGGGGCTAAAGTAGAGTAAGTGCACCCACATTAGCGGGGAGAGCAAAGGGGAAAATCATATGTGTTTAATAAAAATTGTCCAAGATTACAGTTATCTTTGACCTCACTGTTTTCGGCAATTTAATCTATTACTAGCTTGACGCTTTAATCCACGTGACACGTAAAGCAATTAACTTCATAAGAATCACATGGATTCGAACAGGGGTCCACTACACTTGGGTAAGACCACTCTTACCAGTGAGCTATAATGACGTACCGCAAAGCAGACACGTTTCAAGGAAACCAATTATATCACTAGTTCTGCGATATGTTGATAGAGAAAAAACTTTATTTATGTATATAGAAAATAATGAACTACCAAAACCCAAAAATGTGAACCTAACAATTCTAAATAGTTTCCCCTTTTCATTTATCTAAATATTTTGATATGTTGTTGAATTTGTTTCTAAAACCTTCACCAGGGTTCATACACTTTTTTAAGATTAAAAATTCTTTGACTTTTCCAGGGTTTCCAGACCAACAAACGTACATTTTCCTAGTTTTTATAAAAAGCTATAAATAAAAATCTGGTCTTTTTTTTTTCAATACTGACCCAATAATAATTATTTAAGATAAATATTTCAGTGCTCTTTGCAAAACTCCATGAATTGTGATTGGAAATCTGGATTGTTCACATCTACTTTTAGTTTCAAAATAACCAAAAAATGCCAGTGATTTTTTTAAAAAAACAATTACCGGACTGTTTCTATCACATTATATTTCCTGAATTGTCCAGGTTTTACCTGTTTTTCAGGTGCTTAATAACAATAGTTAACAGTGAAAACAATTTGTATGGTTTTGATAAAATAGGCGCCCCTAAAACGGGACACAGGGAACTACTGCGGGCAGTAAAAAATGTTCGGTAATTTCAATTTTATATAGTGAACGCTGATCAAGCAAGGAGGGCTCATTTATTCTAACTCGAGGCGCCGATAATCCCACTCCAGTTGCAACACGCGTGCACGACAGACAGTGTGCTCACTGGGACCCCGCCAGGTTTTGATCATCAACTATTCCTCTTGCGTGACGCCATCTAATTGCATCCCCCGACGTCTCACCATAAACACATCAAACCGTCTAGTTTTTTATTGCACGTCACCACCGACCCATTTTACACGATGCTTTACACATGTTTGTGATTAACTCTATGTCCTCATCCTTGGTATTGTGTTGTGTAAAGTTTTTGAAAGGGCCCTCAAACGTATGCAGGTATTATTTTAAAGTATATTAGGCTACTCAATGATCGCTCGCCTGAAGGAAAAAAAATCTAATGATACGTATCCCTACATCCATCCAACTGTAGAGAATCAACTCATCCTAAATCAGCTGGTCATGCTCGATGTATTATTATTATTGTCCGATACCTTAGCTCTATTGGTAGGATGTCTACCTACTTAGCTAAGAATCCTGGGTTTGATTCTCCGCATGACCAAAAAATTTATTAATGGTGAAATATAGGTTTACATTCTCATAGTGCTGAATTAACAGCCAGTGGCTGAGTGTTGTGTATGTTCTAAATTTAAGTTAGTTTATAAGTAATGTATAAAATCCGTGGCACAACTTCCTTCGAAGGGGAAGTAAAGCCGTTTGTCCTATGTCAATTTTGGTATATAAATGAACCCTGGAAGGTATGTGAAAGTACTTTTCCGGCAAAATGTGTAGGATTTTTCTTGCTTGCTTGTAGAAATCCATGGAGTTGGTGGAGTGATAACCCACTCCACCTGAAATAACCTTTCACGAAACTGCAACAAGATATAGCCGAATAGCAAAACTTTGTTGCGGCCCTATGTTCCAAATCAAGAGATAAAGGAATTAATAATAGCAAGTTAAATACCTCAAATAAAAATAATGATAATAGGGTATTTATTTTTCGGAAGGGTGTTCTTAAGATTCAAAACTGCTTAAAAACTCTCAACTATCTTAACATTTTATATTGTGACCCTATTAAAAAACTATATTTTTTTTTAGGAAAGCAAGCTTTGTGTTTCTCTCTATTTACCATAATCTCATTACAATATTTCTACCAAAACGACATTGAAAATGACTAAATAACACCTTTTTAGACCTTTTTAAATATCTAAAACTTGAAATTTCATTAAATTCCATAACACCCTTGACAGATTTTCAACGACTGTTGAGGTCATCGAAGTAATATTTGATTTGATTTGTTATGACAAAAAAAAATGTTGTTATAAAAACTGCAAAACACGGACCTTTTCCCGCACTCCCTGCATCCTCACCTTTAGATTATTATTATTATTATTATTATTATTATTATTAGCACCGCGTCTTACTACCCGTTCGGGTTATACGCACTTACGCTAATGTGTAATGGTAGGGTGATTGTGAGATGAAATGGAGGACCTACAGTTTAACGTGGAATCCGAACCACGGTGGAGGCCTGGCATTCCTCACATTCACAAGTTGTGATTAATATACGTCCTGTCAGAGGTGAAGGAAGGGTTTGGCAATCAGATAAATCTGTGCTGGGACCAAGGCTCACCTTTAGAGTATTCAAGTTTAGTTATGAGTAGGTTTTTGTTTTTTTGTTGGATAACTATTTTGTTTTAGTTTGATTAGCAAACTTATATAAAATAAACATAGTGGGAGACCTTCTCTAATATTTGCATTGCTACATAAAACTATAACCATCTTTATTAAAATTTTAATGATTGATGAGTAAGGCCTCAATAAAATCTTTAAAATGCCTAGTTTTTATAGCAGTTAATGTTACTCTTTATATTAGATAAAAAAACTTGTTAGTTAAATGAGTAGAAATGGTTGCTTATATCATTTTCAATTGTTCCAAGCTCTAACTTAAGTTCCCTATTGTTGTATATAAATTGGCAGGCCACAGCGTCCATAAACCAATACTTCAAGTACAGTGCGAATTTGTGAACAACGTTGGATAAAAATGAGCAGTCAAGCTGTCTTAAACTCTTGCCCTAGGTTTTTATTACCCCTATTTGTATGAATACCACAAAAACACTAATTCCCTGCCCCACCGGGTTTTGTTGGAATCTGATGGTATAGCCTTGTTCTTGTAATTTTAGGGTGATTTTAAGGCTTTATTTTCTCCCGCTTTAACTTGTTTTAAAACCCTTCGTAGGGCTATACTAAGAGGTTTGAACTTAGAATAAAATTATGGGTCGGTAAGTGAAGCTATATACCCTTTGTTATTTTTATAAAGTTAAATATGCCACAGATTAATTTGGTAGAACTCCAAGCACCTTTACTATTTAAGTGGGCAAATAAAAGGCAAACAAATTCTATCAGGGAAGTGTATCCTGATGGGTGATAGGGTGATTTCTTATGATTGTGTGTTGAAAGTTTTGTTGGAATTTATAATTTCGTTTAAATATTAAAAGGTATGGGGTGAGGAGGGGGTCACACAGACGGACATATCTACACACACAAACTCGTTACCAAAGATATTTATTTTCTTACATAGAAAAGGGCTGAAACTTAGATAAGAATTTAAAAAAATGACTAAGCTAAACTTTTAATATGGACGTTAATAAAGTTTTTTAATCTATAGGCGACTAAGTGTTTACATAAGGTACTCAAATTATAATAATTAAACACTAACATAAATAATCATAACACCAATCGTGTCTAAAATATAAATATGCACAGCTTGGAATGTTACGAAATCATTTACTGTTAATAATGTGTTTCTAAAAACAGACCTACACAAATACGAACATTTTAATGAAACTAAGATGTTGGGAAATTTTGCTTCTAACACACACGGTCAGTTAACATTTCCTAACAGAATGTTTTTCTTAACTTAATGTGAATAGTCTTTTTAACGACATTACATGTTTCAAACGAAATCATTTTCTTAAATTTGTTCTCTTTGAGGAGCGCCCAGATGTGTATTTTATGTTGTCACAAATCACAATTTAAGAAATAAAATAAAACTCGCCACGAATACCAAAATTTATACTGTTTTGTTAAACCAATGGCAACATTATTTTGTAGGCTAGATGGTGCATAGAGTGGAAAAAGGGGTTAAAGCGTTTTTAAGCAGCTATAGATAAATATAATATATACTTTATATATATATATATATATATATAAAAGTAAATACATCCATGTATGCATGTACACAAATATACGTATGTACATACACATTTAAAGTAATTACTATAGGGATTTAAAAATTGTGAGATATAAAATTATATTTTAAAATTGTAATAAATTCTACTATCTATAGAACATAGCCTATTACTAAAAGTTTGTATAAGGTTTGCAATTACCTACACGATTTTAATTTTCCTTGGTTAAAAATATTCTTAAGGCACAGCTGAAAAAACTACGTTTGAATAAACAACAGTCGTATTTAAAAATTATATTTATGCCAAAAAAATTATATATATAATTATATTGATAAATTGCATTGCAACAGTTATTACATTTGACTGCAACAACTATGTTAGATTACAGGTTCAGTAGGCCTTTAAGGTGGAATGTTAGGGAACGCAAGTTTAGGTATGTCTTTTTACAGTTTTTATAGACTATTTTTTTTGTCAAAATAAATAAAATATTGCCTCAGTAGATACATTTAGCTTAATTATTCTACACATTGTAATTTGAACAGTTCTTATATTTTTCTCATAATGTCACGGATATATTGACATTTGATTATATATATATTAATTTGAGATAAGTTTTTTTTCTGATTCCTGGATGCCTTTGGCAAATTAAAAATAATTGTTTAAAATACCAACCAAAATAAATCAAACGTATCTACTGAAGCTATAATTTATTTATTTTGAATAAAAAGTTTTTTATTAAATAACTTGGAAAATATTTACCTAAACAAGCACTCCTTCCAACCCACCTAAAAACCCACCTTAAAACCCAAAACATGATTTAGGAATGTTTATTTTTCACAGCTTCCCGCGTGGGCTCTACGTATTTATTTACACTAACGAGATAAGAAAGGTACAACTTATAGGAAGTGTACCCATATTTGCGTGAAGGAAGAGTGGGAAGGAATCTAGGAAAGTACACCCTCAACACATCCGGGCGGGATTCGATCCAAAACCTCATCATTGGCAAACCACATTATTTGACCTTGACATTTATTTCGCGTGCCTACTGGTGTGGGTCTAGAAACCAATCTTCTTGTATCACTTTAGTTCTCTTACATAGACTCATTCTGAACTATTTCGAGATAATTGAACTCTATTCACGACGAATAACAATCATAAAACTAGAAGAATATAAAATTAAACCATAACGATGTTGTCAAGTTGGATTCAATTTTTTTTTTTTACAAAATGTCTAAAGATCACTATCAATCACCAAAGTAAACAAACAAAACACCAACGATATTGCGGGAGTGCCTTCCTGTTCTTTCCCATGCGACATCCAACTTAGTATAGCAATAGTTGCCGTTGACAGGAAAGGTTTTTTTTGGGGGGAGGGGGCTGAGGGGGAAGGGATAGCAGAAAGGAGGGAAGGTAAAGAAATAGCATACCACTCACATTATTTTACGAGTTACGAAACACAATTTAAATATACGTTACAGGAGAAATATAAGTTTAGCTCATTACATACAAACTGTCTTAACTTCCTTCTCATAGCCTTTAAAACATGGTAACAAAAAAAAATCCTTCAAATTATATAGATCGTAGTGATGAAAAGTGGAATGGAATGCGGCTGAGGAAGAATTAGAGAGAAAAAAGGAATAGTTGGAAAGTGAAAAGTGTGTTTATAATGTTATCTTAGTGGAATGACGTCCATCTACATTACCATTTAGTAGACTGATGTCGACGTGTTAACATAAATTTTTATTTCCTTCAGCCATGTTTAGAAACCGAAGCATTAGCCATCTACCTTCTGAGATGTTAAGAAAAATTAATATATTCTACACATGGTTGAGTGTGTTTATTTTCTTCCCAAATATATGTATAATTGATTAAACATATTTAACATCAATGCACAATTTCGCAAAATACATTTTTATACACTATTAAAAAAAATAGTTTATGAAATTATTTTGATTGTTTGGAATAGTACTCAAAGTGAGAAGAAAAATACTTTATCTCATAAGGTTTTCAAATAAGGTTTGCAATAATAAGAATGTTGTGGCAAGGTATCATGGTCACAACACAAAAACTTGCAATGATATCGGTAATTTCTAAACCTGTATTGTATTAATATTTTTTCACTTCAACTGCCGGCGAACCGCCTCTGCGAGAGTACCCTGATCCAATTCTGGTTAAATGACTGCAGGCTGTTCAAAAAATGTAGCCTTCAAGTGGCGCTAAAACTGGTAAAGTGTTGAAGTTTAATAAAATAATGGCCCCTCGTGCTAACGACCCCACTTGAAATAAAGTGCCTGTAAAAGAACAATAACAATAGTAATGACAAACCGGAATGTTTGATGAGGTGTTAAATCGAGCTTGATTGGCGTGATGAGCTCTGACCGTGGAGTCCAGGACGAGTGCTTCTAGGGCATAGACAAGGAAAAAACTGACACACATCCCACGGGAGTTTTGCTGCTCTTCTTGAGCCGGGTTCAATCCTCGGCCGCTGGGTATCACTAGTTGCAGTCCTCAGTGATAACAGCACCTTCAAGTGAGATATTTTAAACAACTAACGAAGGGGGTTGGGCCATGGTCTGAACCTATCTAGATAATTTTTGTCTGCTCTTTAGTAAAAAAAAATCTCTTTAAAGTGAACTGTTCTTTTAAAATGCCCACTTGATGGCGATGTTGTCACGTGGGACTGCACGTAGTGATCCCCGTGTTAAAAGACTCAGGATGTCCCAAAAAGCAACCTTTTTAACCCGGAGGCTGTGTATATAGTGTATTTGTATCTGTGTTTTAGGGCAAATACAAGGAAAGTTTAGGAAACATCAGATACACCACCTTACGAAAGTTTCTCTGCGCTTCTTCAAACAGCTTGAGTCCTTCAACACTGGAAGTCGCTAGGTGCAGGGCTCAGTGATAACAGTGCTTCCAAGCGAGCATTTGTTTAAAACTGCTCACTTTAAACGTGTTCATAATAAATAACACAAGCTGAAGAGCGGATTTGCAAGAGTTGCGGTTCAAGAACAAGCGTTCAGGTGGTAGCAACCCATTTCCCCACCTCACCCCCTTTCAATGATCAAACCTTTTGGCAATGAGAAGGTCAAACACAAATATACAAAGCCTGTGCCTACACAGTGTTTAAACTTGTAATGCATGTGCTTGTGTAACTCCATTTGCAAATGAATTTTTACTCAATAATTTCGTGAACATTATAATTGAAATTAAAATATATATAGGCTAACAAAAATTGTTGTCAATAAACTCTGAGACATCCTTGACATATATTCAAGAACTGTTGATATCGTCATATGAGGAAAATTAAGCTCTATGTTTGTACTGAAGTAATAAGAAGTGCGGAGGAAGGGATGAAGTGAGGGTTGTGGTGTTAAGGGGGGCTAGGAAGAAGGTATGGTGTGGTGAACAAGAAGGCATATGATAGTTGGTACCGTTCACTTTTAGATAATCGCTGAACAAGCGAAAATGGGTGTGCGGCCGAGTGCACCACAAGTTGTCTTGAAGCCCCAAAGAGCAGGGGCAGCACTGGCTGCAAGAAAAACGCTCCTGACTCTGTTATTCTGGGAGACCAGAGTTCCGTGGATGTTGAGTTCCTCCGCGGAGATAATTAGTCCGGTAGCAATGGTCGAGTTCCTTCACGACACTTCAAGGAACGAATCTTCACACAGTAAATTACAAAATTAAATAAGATCTAAATTCGTTAACGCATTAAAGGTTAGGTTAAGTTAGGTTGGTTAAGAACCATACGTATATGTAGAAATTAACCAAGTATATGTAGAAATTAACCAACTATAATTATAATCCATTCCTTCAGGTGCCGTGAAGGAACTCAACCCCCTCCCCCTCCTTTCTGCCTCCCCTCCCCCTCCCGCCCCAACACACCAAGTGGAGGAACTCGGACATAGAATTAAGTGACCTTCATCGAAGAGGGGATTAAATCATCTTTCGTGGAGGAACTCGAACACGCCCCACAGTTCAATACCAACCGACTCGCCAAACAAAATTGCACTCCTCACACACCCCTATTTAATTGACTTTTAAGAATTATTTGTGTCAGTAAGCAATCCAGACACTTTTATATAAAAGAATCAAAGAAAAAAGCTTTGGTTAGTTTAATATCAATTTAATAACATCCACTTGAAAAGTGCGTTGTTAAAACCTAATGTGAAAAATATACTTCCAATGAAACAAGTCATGGATTGAACCCAGACGTCTTAATCAAGAATTAACCCACGATGGAAATCAAAGCAAAGACGGTAAACCGTAAAAAGCCATGGGCTTAAACTTAAAAAGAGAGAGAGAAATTAAATTAAATTTCAGAATTGTAAAATATTTCGTTTAATCTTTTTAGGTTTATGATTTGTGTGCTGGTGCCATGGCTAAAATACATGGCTGCATAATGCATTGTTTTAGGCGTAGTCAAATATACAAGGCTCAACTGAGTCACCTGATTCTACTAACTAATTAAGGTATTTCAATGAAACGAACCAAGGTTTTCCAGCCCCTTAATTAACCATTAATTTCACTAATTTATAGAACGGACTTTCAAATAGTGTCTCTTAGTTGACCACTCTCATCTATTGGAAGTAGTAATAACAATAATAAAAGTCAACGAAGCCATATTAAACCAACTTTAAACATGACATTTGAGGCAAAGGACGTGCCTATGAATTTGGTGATTTTAAATATCAAACATTTTCACACTCCCGAATATAAAATCTTGGAGAGCAGTGATAGTAATTATTGAAAACTTCTATACAATATTTTCTTTAGTTAAAAAATTATTTTTATCACAATAGTGTGGAGAGAGGATGGAAAACCCAAGGTAATAAGAGTATTCTAGTGTAAACCATTTGCGCTCATGTGGCCTAGATTCAAACCTCAATCTCCCCGTCACGGGCAATCCAGTAGGCTATATTGCTTTTCTGACATCTTAAACTACGTGCCCACTGGTGCGGATGGCAAAATGAAAGAAAACGTTACATAATATATCTTAATATGAATAAGTTTTGAGACATTGAGGATTGAACAAAATAAAAATAAAATAGCTAGTAGCTAATGAAAGTCGAATTAACAATTCTAGTTTTTAATTCCTTACACAAACATCCATAAAACGGCAGCGGGGGGGGGGGGGGGAGAGGGGGG